>JADHKJ010000045.1:0-203606 GCA_019925595.1 Grosmannia huntii
CGCCCAATTAGGTTTGGTCGGGTCGCGCGGCAGGCCACGTGACACGGCCTACTGGTTGTTCCGAGCCGAGGGCGGAGCCGAGGACTTACACCGGGCCATAGCCCGTCACACACGGACCGCCATAATAGCCTAAGGCTCCCACCTGCTCGGTGCCTCTCTCCCATCCCATGGGGAGCGATTGTACGATTAGGTGACAGCCTGCCTGCCTAAGGCACCCACCTGCTCGGTGCCTCTCTCCCTCCCTATGGGGAGAGACTGCGCAAGCGCCTACCTAAGGCTCCCACTTGGGACCCACTCCTGGAGTACTGCCACTGCACACCGCTCTGATGAATATATATCCATGAAGAATCCTGCATCCGAAACATAGCTCCTTAAGCTACGTCTTCGTCAACAACCTAACCCTGCCCGCACCTTTGTAGAAGACTAGCTATTCTGAATATACCTTTCTATCCTGAATCCCGGCCCCGCCTACCTGTCCGCCTGCCCGTCCGTGACACTCTCCTTGCCCTTAGATCTATACTTCGGCTCCTCCCTCTCCTTAGTAAAGCAGGGCCGTCTTTAGCTAGCAAAGTAGAAAGACCTTTTTAACTTCGCTTAAGCAGCTATAGCTAACGCTTAAGAAACCTAGGAGCGCTATGCTAATAAGTTATAATAAGCTTTTAAATCTTACTAAGTAGGGGATAAGGTCTTTTTACGTCTAAAAAACGTTAAGACGGCCCGCCCCTTAAAAAAGCTAGACTAAATTAGTTTACCGTTTAAGGTTATCGGCTTAATCGGGTCTTATATAGTTAAACTTAATACCCTCCCTAGGATGTACCCGGTGTTTTACGTTAATCTACTTCGCCGCGCCCTTAAAGACCCCTTCCCCTCTTAGACTACCCCTAACTATACCCCCTCCCCTATCCTGCCCCTAGCCGCCAATGCAGACTACGGCGTAAAAGAATACTTAGTTAAATCGATCTTTCGATTTAAAAAGCGCGGCCGCGGCTACTAAGTCCTAGTTAAGTGGATTAGCTACCCTGGCCCTACCTAGGAGCCGTTATTAAACCTCCTTAATAAAGCCTTTAAGGAGAGCCTCTTTACACCCCCTTTGTAAAGAAGGGAGGGGGCTATTGTAACAGGCTATAGCCTGGTATAAGTCCTCGGCCCCGCTCTTAGCTTGGAACAACTAGTCGGCCGTATTACATAGCCTACTACGTAATCCAATTAAGCGCACGCTAATTCGCAGCACCCGCGCAAGATGGCACATTGCGCCTATTTTGCGGTCTCCTTACGTACGAACTGCACGCCGCCGGCGAACTACCTTTTTAAGCCTTTACCTCTCGGCTATAGTCTGCTCTACTTAATACTCGACGGTAACTTATATAAGCAGAGGGCAGGGGCTAGTAAGGGGGGGTTTTGTAGATTAGGAAGCTATATAAGAAGGAAGAAAGCAGGCCTGTTTATATAGATATCTTTCTTTTTCTTTAGCTTAGTTTTTAACCAGTTTAATTTACCTAACAGCGACTTCTTCTATTAGGCTAAATCCTTACAGTAAATTACCGGCAAGCTTGCTATACGTAGCTAGCAGCCACGTATAGTGTAGGCTTTAGTTAAAAAGAGCAGAAAGGTGGTAATCCTAAAGAGGCTAGCTAAGGTCCTCTACTAGATTCTACACGTGCCTAGTTAGGTAGACAGTCCTGTAACCGGCTCTAAGCAGTTGTTCCAAGCCAAGGGCAAGGCTAAAGACTTACACCGGGCTATAGCCCGTTACAATAGCCCCCTTCCTTCTCTATAAAAGGGGTGTAGAAAGGCTCTCCTTAAAGGCCTTACATGCTGCTATATCGAGGAGGTTTAACAATGGTACCTAGGTAGGGCTAAGGTAGCCGATCCACTTAACTAAGACTTAGTAGCCGCGGCTGCGCTTTCTAAATCGAAGGATCGATTCAACTAGGTATTCTCCCGCGCCATAGTCTGCATCGGCGGCTAGGGGAAAAATAGGGGGAGGGGTACAGTTAAGGGTAGTCTAAGAGGGGAAGGGGCCCTTAAGGGTGCGGCAAAGCAGATTAACGTAGAACACCGGGTAAATTTCTAGGGGGGGTATTAAGCTTAACTGTATAAAACCCGATTAAGCCGATAACCTTAAACGGTAAACTGATTTAGTCTAGCTTTTTTAAGGGGCGGGCCGTCTTAACGTTTTTTAAACGTAAGAAGACCTTGTCCCTTACCT
Source organism: Grosmannia huntii (assembly GCA_019925595.1). NCBI lineage: Eukaryota > Fungi > Ascomycota > Sordariomycetes > Ophiostomatales > Ophiostomataceae > Grosmannia > Grosmannia huntii. Next base: position 2,210 of record JADHKJ010000045.1, read on the forward strand.
AGTAAGATTCGGAAGCTTGTTGTAACTTGTTAGTATAGCGCTCCTAGGTTTTTTAGGCGTCGGCTATAGCTGCTTAAGCAAAGTTAGAAAGGTCTTTCTATTTCGCTAGCTAAAGACGGCCCTGCTTTGCCGGGGAGAGTAGGGAGCCGTAGTGTAGATCTAGGGGCAAGGAGAGGACGGGAAAGTGGTAGCTATAGGTAAAGAAGAAGGAGGATAGGCCGGTAGATAACGGGCTATGGCCCGGTGTAAGTCCTCGGCCCCGCCCTTGGCTCGAAACAACTAGTCGGCCGTGTCACGTGGTCTGCCGCGTAATCCGACCAAACCCAAGTGGACGCATGCCAATTCGCAGAGACGGCACATTGCGCCCCTGCGCGCGCCCTGCGCGCTGCCTGCGATTACTCTCTGGGTGGCAGGTGTTACAACATACCATCCCGTTCGATATAGAAGCCAAGGGGCACCTACCCCCTTCCTAAGCCTCCACCTCTCGGCTACAGATTACTCTACTCTATGCTCGCCGGTGACTCACACGGGCAGGAAGCAATGGGGGGCCAGCATTGAGGGAAGGAACTACTTAAGGAGGAAGGAAGTAGGCTTGCTTGTGTGAAATATCTTTCTTCTTCTTTAGCTTAGTTTTCAACCAGTTTGATTCACCCAACAGTGATTTCTCCCATTGGCCTGGATCCTCACAGTTTAAAGGGGATAGCCAGAGTGGCCACCAGCGAGACGGATGGGCGGTGCAGGTTGTAAAGGGAGGAGGCTCTCTCCGGACCGGTATACTAGGCAGCTGCCCAGGGCACCCGGCTGCGGCTGGCTAGGCATTGTATGCCTAGTTGGCCTAGCTCTCCGTAGCGAAGTAGGACATAGTGCGAATAACGCTGTTTCTGGTAAGGGTTTTCACTTTGCACTATGCCGCAAAACTTGGACGAAATATACAGGAGAAGGTGGTATTATGATACTTCTTATATGGTAAAGGCGAAATCCAGTCGAGAACTTCATCCCATTCCTTGTCCGGTGCAGAACGTATGTTAAAAATATGGCCAACTTGCAAGGACGCCTGGCCAGACATAGCGACATGGGAAGCACTGTTGTTGGCTGTCATCGCTGAAGATGCCATATTGGCTTGAGTTGTTACTAGGCGATGTGAAAGAAATAAAAAAAAGGGGAGTAGAGGACGCAAGCCGTCGGAAGAAACAATTCTGATGGACTGTGAGCGGGGCAGACTGGCCTGCCTTTCTGCCTCGCGAGGGGTAATAACAGACAACCTTGAAAATGGAAGGTGTTGGGCATGAAGGGAGATTTACTTTATTTATGCACAGCTAACTTGATACGTACAACGTGGCTATGAAATACGCCCTGCACGAATCGGGATACTTTTCTTCTGCTGGGCTTAATGTAGCAATCACTGGTTTTCTTTGCTATAAAGCAGGCATGCTATTGGGTGAGATTCTGCAAGACTAATAAAGGACAAAAAAACAAAGCTACAGTAGCCGGGCTTTGCTATAGAGGGTACGAGTTAGATGTATAGACTCGACTGCTATATCTCAACGGTCTTGAACTGAAACCAAAGCCGAACATAAATGTAGTACGGGCCACTGCTTATACTTGAGAAGGAAAAGCACGACGTTCTCACAAACATTGTGGCCAAAAGATGGAATAGTCCTAGAGAGGAGCCCCTCCTTCATCCTATGGCCTATCAGCCGACGTAGCTAACAACGACATCACTCTCAGAGAGGGACGCGGACGTCAGAACTTTTCCACTCTGACGGATGTCAATAAGAGTAGCCCCGTCGGGTCCCACAGTTCCACTGCTCCCAATGGCCGTAGCATCTGTGAAAGTCACTGTGCCAAAGTTGGCAAAGGGAACCAGAGAATCGTCCTCTTCAAAGTCCTCCACGATCCACTCGGCATTCAACTCCTCGAGAGCGTTGGACTCGCTTTTGAAAGAGTGCGTGACCGACTTGCCAGTGCTAGCGTTCTTGATAACAGCCTTGCCAGCGGACTTGCTCGATGCAGTAACACTGTGAAAGCAACGGTTAGCTTAAGAAGAAGAGAACTTGACCAAGAAAGTGCATTCTTACGAAACGGTGATCGTGTCGCCGGCCGAGATGGAAAAGCCAGAGAAGGTGTAGGCGTAATCGGGGTACCACTCGTACCAGGCATCGTACGACGCCTCGCCGTCCTCAATGTAAAAGTCGATGCCAGTCTGGAGGATGGAGTTGGACGCCGTGTCGCCATCAATACCAACCCACGCAGAGGCAGCGTACTGAGTGGAAGACGAGCCGCCAGTGGGAGCTTTGGGCGTAGGAACGACAAACGTGCCAGTGACGGACGTGAAGCCAGTGCTGATCAAGACGGCACCAGACCAGTTGGAGCTGTAGTCAACATCAGCAGTGCCGTTTGTGACGGCATATTCGTCAATGTCGAGTCCCTCGGCTGCAAGCAGCGGCTGGCCAAAGCCGGACCGGGAAACGCTGCCGGGAGCACGCTGAGCCAGTCTGGCCCGGCGCTTTTCCGTGAAGCGGGCGCCAAAAGCGGCATTGGCAAAGAGAAGTGCGCCTGCGACGTTAAGGAGCTTCATACTGGTGGGGTGCAAATGTATTAAACGGGGGGTTCTGTCTTTGGGCCTTTGGGTCTTGGTCTGCCAGGAGGAAACATACAGGAGGCACAACGGGCCTTTATACTTGCGGCCAGTCAAATCAATCTTCTCTTGAAGCCAGCTCCATAAAAGGCAGGCCGAAACGCCGTATGGTTGTGAGCAGGGCCATTGCACTGTCGCTTTAGACTAGTATCAACAGAGGCAGTTCGAACCAGCCCTCGTAAGTCGTTCCATTTACAAGATAGAACCGAAATCGTGTTTACAGGTACGCCATATGTATTGTGGGAAGTGCGGTTCCATTTCTGCTGGCAATATCTTAAGAGTTGCCTTTTATGGAATTGTCGAGATCAACAACGACAATGTCGCAATTTGTGTACCCACAACGGGAGTCGTAGCAAGTGCCACGGATCTACGTTGCGAGGGACACTAACGGCCGCGGCCATCATTGTATCCATTGCTATTTATCACAACACGTGTTCCTGGCCGTCGGAGACCAGCAGGCAAGCTTATCAGTACCTTTTGAGGCCGGAAGAAAAACTGGCATGTGTTCTGAGCCGCATTATCTCTGTCGCCTGATCTCTACTAGCTTATACAGCTCTTATCACTGTCTTCTAACACTACGGCTTTAGAGCTGCTACTCTGGGCGGCCACGGGTGGGATCGGGAGCTTTAGAGGCAGCTGCATAGGAACGCTCCTGTAAACAAAATAGGCAGGTCAAATGTGCCATTCCATTGCATTGCGTGGAAGTCGGCATTGATCATAAACTGGTGCGCCATGACACCTTCTCAATGCACGATTCACATGTCCTTTTCAGCAGCTTTGCCGAAGGCCATTATAACAGCATAATAATTTCCTTCCACTTAGGTGCAGTCGGCGAAATACGCGAGGGTGCGATACACGAAATGTAATATGATATGTAGGCTATTAGGGGCAAGGGGAAATGACGATAGACTGCGTGCAGTTATTCAGCTGTGAAATGCACACGAAAAAGGATGTGATCTACACGGCCGTCCTCGTTTGGATAGTCGGAAAGATTGACACGTAAGACTCGAGGCCGTACTCCGTACTTCTGTGATATCTACGCTACGCCATGCGTTTTGAGCTGTGGCAATATCGCTGCTTAGGCCTTTCCGGACCAGCGCCATGATTGCAGATCAGTTATCACAACTGCCTCCATAGATCATATTAGCAGACTTTTTTCTTTTTTTTCATCTACGGCCTGGTATCGTGCACGAAGGACTGGTGACCACAGCTAATTATTCACACCCAGTTTTATTTACTCTTGCTGTGAAAGCATTCATCTGGGACAATGATCTTAAGCAGATCAAGACATCTACACCATTTGTAGCCAGTTTCTCTCCAGATATCCACATTCGTCCTTGCCACCCTCCTAAGGCCCTCATGTGTTGACCTCTTGCGATAAGTGATACATGGATGTCACAATGCATCAACAGTGCTCTGTAAAATACTAGCAGTGCCGCCTGTGACCGCGCGTTTTCTTCATCTTGCATGTCATATAAACCAGCACCAGTATGCCGTGCCTATCTGACTAGACGAGCAAAATTCCCACAACAAGTAGCAATTACCCAAACATCTTCCAGGCATCGCGCATAAACCGGGTGGCGAGGTTGTGCGCGATCACATCATAACCAGGCAGTAACTGGTTGCCGAACAGCATCATGCGTCCCCTTTCGCGGTTCATGGTCCAGATAATGTTTGGTAGGCCCTCAAACGAAACAGTGCCTTTGGGAATTCCTGAACCGGGAAGTATTTCGTCTTCCTCCAGTAGCACACCGGCCACTGTCCAGTTGACCGCTGCTGGTGGTGAAAGTGACCAGGACACTTTGTGGGATACGCCCTCTTCCAGCGGGAGCAAAAAGCAATAGTTGGTGGTCTCTGCTAGCAGTGCTTGATGCGCCCGGCTTCCGGGTGCCAGCTGCGGCATAAACAGCATATCGCGGTGCTCCTGGCGCCGGAGCAGCTTGCAGTCGGGGGACATGATGTCTCCAAAGAGTCGGGCGAGGTCAGACATGCTGCACGTCATCCCCTGCGTGCCCTCGTCGCTGGCCACGAGGTGGACGTTGCCGTACTCTGTGTCGAGCTCTCGCTCAACCATCTGAAGCCGCCGTTCCCAGACTTTGGGAACCTGGGCTGGAAGGTAGGTCGAATGAGTCGTGCCGAGGGCCTGAAATATGTGCTCGTTGGCGTAGTGTACAAACCGATCTTTTCCGCCCAGCCGCTCGACAAGCAGCTGGACATAGTAGATACTCCAACCGTAGTTAAAGCCCTCGCCAGGCTCAAAGAATAGATGGGTAGAACGGTTCTTAACAAGGTAATGGGCGTCTTCGGGAAACTTCAGTGGGGGCACCTGGCCATCACTGCCAAATCGCTCTTTGTATGTGTCGCACGTGCCCATGCCGCTCGTGTTGAGAAGCAGGTTGCGTAGAGTAACATGGCGAGTGGGTCGGCGAAGTGCAATCCACTTTCCTTTTCGTTCTTCTCTACCATGCTTTCCTTCTTCAATTTGCTCGGCAAGTAAGCACTTGTCTATCTCAGGAATGTACCTGTTGATGGGCTCATCAAGCGTCAAAATCCCACGCTCGACCAGCTGTAGGGCCGCGATGTTGGTGAAAAACTTCCCCGCAGAAGTGAGAGAGATAGTGCAATCCGGATCTAACGGTGGCGAGTTGTCGTCTAGAAGCTGGCTTCCAGCAGCGTGCCTGTACAAGATTTTCCCTGTCCCATCCGTCAACTTCTCTGGTTTGCGTCTTACTTCGCTCTCACACCGTTTCCTAGAAGGAAAACCCTGTCTTACCCTTGTTATCAACGACCATAGCAACAGCCCCGAGTAAGTGGCTGTTCCTACGATCTGTTGCCTTGGCTAGCTTGGCTTCGAAGGCCTCCATGGTGTCTTTATCAGTGCGAGAGTGGGGGAAACAGCGAAATCCGGAGTTAGGCCGACGTATTGTGCAACAAGGCGAAATAAATGTCAGAGATGGGATGGACAGACGAGTGCTTGTCTTTCGATTCTTGAAGCGCTTTTATGTGGCAGTGGCTTTAATTGTCTTACGTAATGTGAGAAGTAACTCAGAAAATCGAAACGAGAGAAGAGTTCTTGATACGTTTTATCTACTTGTAGCAGTGTAACGGAATAGCGATATATGAACTTCTGTAACAAGCATACCCAACTCTCTGCTACCCGCCTATCCCCTATTGACCTCTTGTGACCACGAGTGATGTTCTTCGTGTCAGGAATATGATAAAAAGCTAACACGTTAGCAAATACATGAAACTCTAGATCCGCTGCGAAGCTAATGAATGTACGACGTAGAGAATCATCCACGTACGTATAATCACTCTGACCGCTTGCCATAGGCCTGGGCGTTGCGGTTCGAGCCACTGCCTTGAGGACTGGCCTCCTCGCGCTTCTCATAGTCTGCCTGAGCGTTTCGATTCTCACCGCTTCCCTGGGGGCTCGCCTCTGCACGCTTGCCGTAAGCCTGAGCATTGCGGTTCGAGCCACTGCCTTGAGGGCTAGCCTCCTCGCGCTTCTCATAGTCTGCCTGAGCGTTTCGATTCTCACCGCTTCCCTGGGGGCTGGCCTCTGCACGCTTGCCGTAAGCCTGAGCATTGCGGTTCGAGCCACTGCCTTGAGGGCTAGCCTCCTCGCGCTTCTCGTAGTCTGCCTGGGCGTTGCGATTTTCGCCACTATCCTGGGGACTCGATACCTCGCGGGCTTCAAAGGCGGCGGCACCATCAAGGAGCGCATCCCGTTTGTCGGCTGGGATGAGTCCGGCAAGAGCCATGGTGGCAAAAGCAGCTGTGAGATAGGTAGAGACACGCATTATTCCGTGTTTCTTGACTGGTAGAGCTAAGTTGTTTTGGTGTGAAGCCGGAGTGAAACTTGCGGTTTGGACGTTCAGCTGCTGATGGTAAAAGTAATGTTGGAGCAATAGGAATTTGGCAGAGCAGCATGTTCATTTTGTACATGATCTTCTCTTTGAACCTATTTTTCTCGTGGACGTCATTCTGAGGTTTTCCGATGTTGCGCCAAGAACATCCAAGACGCTGGTAATAACGTGTCCACGTAATATGACGGCTTATCCTGTCAGATTTCCACGTCATGTTGCAGCCACGTGGGGTCTCGCCGGATAGGCTGACAGAATACAGTCAACGCAAAACGGGGCACGTAAGCTGCTATTAAGACTATCATGTTACTGAGTCGAGTTCGAAGGCGCTGGAATCGGAATTAGGAGACACTGTTGAGCCCTCGTGGCTCTTCCTCGAATCTGTGACCACGACAGGACAAAGGCAACTGGACGCAAGTCTGCGCCCTTTACAATGGAGAGGATATCCTTGGACAGTTCACATCAATACATGTGCGACGAAGACTATCTTCTGTCTGCCAAGAATGACATGCAATGCAACGACGATGAGCAATGTATGAAGAGGCAGTATCGAACTTGTTCTCTATGTGCATCAAGACCACGTCAAATGCTAATTGCTCTGCCATGGGTCTTGTCCGCCATTCTTCTTGTCTGTCTGGTAGTGGCACTCAACCGGACCCCACAGAAATGCGGTGATAATACGTTCTGGAGGGAGCTGGAGTTTGGTATGTTCTTTTCCGTATGATTTGTTGCTCCATCCCTTGACCCCTCTTCTCAAATCTCATGTCTTCCCGTCGCCAAAAATTTCTGACAATCTGCAACGCAGACACGGTAAAAAGGGATGTCCCACCTGTCCTCCAAACGCACCAGTTTCAGTCTGGACTTGCGTACAACGAAACACACCATCTGTATATTCCTGCAACCGATCCAGCATATGTGGGGCAGCCATCGCCCCAGATGGACGCTGCTTGGAAAAAAATTGTCTCGCGTGAGTCTAAACCGAAATGTGCTTGGTGTCCTTTGAAACGAAGGAACTAATGAGGACGTTGTAGCTGTCAATATTTTTGTGACACCGGAAGAAAGCTCATATTTTCCCCGAGACCGTCTCCATGTTGATGTCGAGACAGGCTTATATACGGCGCAGTAAGTATGGATGCGCACTGATTGCATATCAAGGCAGAGAAAGGAAGTGACTATTGGAAAGGGATACAGTTTTCACTAACAAGAGACGACAGGGTTACAATGACGCATGACTTACATTGTCTGGTAAGCTTTCATATAGCAGATTCGCGGTTGGTATATGGAGTCTAATTAGACAAAACAGAACATGCTACGAAAATCCGGTTACCCAGAATACTATCCTGAAGTAGAAAGCCCAACTCTCCGTGGTCATTTAGGTATGGTATCATCGCTGCCTGTGATGATGTGGGGACTACTGACATATCCTTAGATCACTGCATAGACAGTCTGCGGGAGAGCATCATGTGTACGGGAGACATGACTCTCATTCCTGTCGTATGGTCGGCAAACAGGAATTGGATCATGCCGAATTTCAAAGCCTTTCACACCTGCCGTGACTTCAATGCGCTAAGCAGCTGGGCCCAGAGCCGTAACGCAGAGGGTCCAGACAAATTTGTGGAAACATCAGAAAGGTACAAGAGGACGGGCAGTTTTTCGACAGGAAAATAGAGGCTCAGCCGGGAACTATGTTGTTCAATTTGGAATATTTTTAAGGACAGACAGTAGGGGAAGAAAAATTGTTACTTGCACTACAATAAGAAAGCCTGGGAATAATCCAACAAACAGAATAGCTCTTAAGGGTTAGACAGAATTTAAAGCAGTCTTTCTTAGTATTCCAGACGTAACAGCAACCCAAGGGATATGCATCGGTACATTCAAAGAAACTGTTCTCTTTCTGGTTCATTGGTTTTCGTTAATGGTCGTAAAGAAAATTAACTAGACACATTATTGATATCCAGCATATCAAGACATCACGTTTTTTGGAAGTGATGCATGAGATTGGCTTTGCTCTACGTTTCATCCGTGACAACAAATTAAAAGACAGACAGTTATGGCGAAGATACGATTATTTGTCGATTGAGATTTTCATCCAGTCGATCTTATAAGCAATCTATTTCCCCCCCTTCGTTTCCTTTGAAAAATAAGTAAAGCACATAAAGCTCCATTGTCCCCACATGGCATCAGACACTTCCACGTCAGGTGCCAGAAGCGTGCCGAGCGAGAGGTTGTCGTGTACCGACGCGAGATCATCCAGGTCGTTGCGACGGCGGCCGCTGTAGTCGTTCAGCCGCGCCGCCGTGACCTGGTGTTGCCAGATCCACCAGATGCGGTCGAGCTGTGCCAGGTGCAGGAAATAGAGCACGTCGTTGGGCGCCGTGTACTGGGCCATGTCCCCCTGCATCCAGTTTGTGATGGCGCCGACGGGCCCTTTACCCTCCATCTGCATGGCCTCGGAAAAGCTCGCATAGTCTGGTAGGGCGATGATGTCCGAGATGACAGACGGGGCGACAAGGGCGCCGGCTCGACGGCCTTCACGGTCTTCCGGATCAAAACGGCGGGAGATACAATGGGGAGAAGGGGCGATGCCATAGCCGGTGATGTAGTCAAAAGCGGCCATGTGATTGGCAAAATTGCCATCAGTCACACAATAGGCGCCGTGGGAGCCGTTGGCCAACCTGGATTGCGGGTTGCCATCACTGCCAAAGCCGGGCAGTTCGTTCAGCAAAGAAGAGTGTGCCAGGGCATCACTGCAGATGATTAGCTTTGACTTCGTTTCTTTGTAGGTCCAGTTTTCATCCGTCTCACTGTCTCAGACTTACGAGTCCTTGGTCCAGTCCCAAAATCTGGTAAAAGTGTGAGTATGTCTTTGGGCGATAGAAGAAAAACAGAAAAAAAAGAAAAAATAGAAGGAAAGACAGAAAGAAAACGTACGGAATCCCCCCTGGATAGCCACATGTATTCTTGAGCTCCCTCTCAAAAGACCAGAGGAGGTAGCGATGCCACGGAAAGAAAGAGGCCACCCCGATAGCTACAACGTGGTCAGCTTCTTGTCTCTGTCTGTGTCGGCCACTGTCAATGTGCCATACGCACTGCGCATTCCAACCTGGCCGCTGACAAAGGCATAGTCCTCAAACAAACTGCCGGTCGGTCGAGTCTTGGATGGTTTGTGCTTCAAGCACTTGACGGCCTGGACGAACTGCCGCTTCTCGACGCGGGTCATTTTTCGCCACTCACGGCGCAACGTCAAGTCCTTGTCCGGACAGTACCGTTCGCCGAACTCGTTCTCTTTATAGATAAACTTGTCGTAGCCGCTGCCAAAGGCCGCATTGACAGACGTTGGGCCAGTGGCACCGTTGTTGCTCGAGCCACGCCATAGGTGCAAGCCGTCGTGGACAACATAGCCCAGAAATGCACCGCAGGCGAGCAAGGCCAGAGAAAAAATGGCGAATAGAGGCCGGAGGCAGTATTTCCTCTTCGATGGACGCGTTCTTACCGCTGGCTCCAGGTCATTTTCCTCGCCGTCCACATCAGCATTTTCCTTGAGAAGCTGATTCTCCTCGCGCTCGAAGCTGCTGCTGCTCCTGTTCCTCATCCTACTATTTCTCCGATCGCTAACCAATGCAGAATACCTAATGCCGGGCAGACGCCAACTTTGCCAATTCAGTCCAGAAGCCATTTTGATGATATTCCCTGCGTTATCGTCACTTTTTGAGAAGGTGCGCCAATTCACTACAACGCCACAGAAGTCTAGTTATCGTATTATATCATATCTCTATGCCTCCCCTTTCCTCTTCTACTGTCTCTTACTTTCCGTCTTACTACCTCGTTCTCTTACGCCCACCATCTTACTCTCCTGCCAGCTTACTACACATAATTCTGCCCCGCAATTGCGTGCATGCACACTTCTTTCGGGGGATTTATTTCGCCCCTCTTACGTGAGATCCCAATTCTTTTCTGGTCCGTGTTTTGGATACCTACGTTTCCGCATGCCTTTTCGCAAAAGTACTGCATGTCGTGATACGGCTGACGAAAATCTGAATAATGTTTACTATGGACCGAACCATAACAATCATTGGGCACCCAGAATTTGACATATTCATTTCCTGTCATCAATACGAGTTCAAAGTCGCCCCGCTCAGCTCTCCGTCGAATCACATCTCACCCATTTATATCCGCCCCGTTACTCAACAGCAGCAAAACCATGGATGCTGATTTAGATGCTACAGCCAGATGCAACGGCAATGTGCCCTGTGAATCAGGCTCATTGAGAGCGGCCCGGATACCCGCCCAGCCCACAGCTGATGCAATTGGGCCAGAACTCGAGCCCGAACAGGATCCCGGACCGGGACTGGAGCTACTCCCTGCAGGGTCCTCGCTCCCCATAGCGTCCAGCACGATCTGCACAGCGGCCTCACAGCCCGTGGCCACGGCCGTGAACAGCACCGAGCGGCCAGACTTGTCGAGTGCCCGGGGGTTGGCTCCGGCCGCTCGAGCTCGCAGTAGCAGTCGCAGCGTTGCTTCTGCTTCTTTGGTTTCACCGCCGTGACCGTTACTGCCAGCACCGCCACCATCGCCGCTGTCGCTGCTCCCGTCAGCACTACTGCAACCGCTGGTGCTGCTGCTGTTGCTGCGTCTGGCTGCTTTTGCTGTAGCGATTACTGCCAGATGTAGCGGTGTCCGGCCGTCCTCGTCCATGGGCCCCGCATCTGCACCACGGCCCAGCAGCAGCTTCACCATGCAGCTGCTGCCATGGCTGGCAGCGATGTGCAGCGCTGTCAGGCGGCCTTGGCGTCTCTCCGACTCTGGCGCCGTGCCAGACGGCCGAGGTCTGTCTGGCTGCTTTCGGCCATCTGCACCCGTTGTCAGGCCGTCCATCGGATGAGGCCATGTTGATGTCGATGTCGCTGTTGCTACGTCATCGGACGCTGGCGAGGCATCGAGGATGTGGATATCGTCCGCCTGTATGGACCGAAACGTCAGATCTGGTGCAGATGCGGCCTCGTAAGGCTCTTGTCCGTGCTGGCCAAATGTGAAGGAGGATGTCGCGTTCGTGACGGCGGGAGCCATGCCAGCCGCTGTCGTATGGTCATGTCGCACATAGTCGTCAAAGACATCTCCGAGATGACTATCACCAAGGTTCTGATTTAGGCTGTGATCCAAGCTCGAACCCAAGGACGCCTGGAAGAGCCCGTTGGTATAACTTCTCGAGTCGGCGGCCGATGTTGCCGAGGTCAGAGAAGGCGATCCCGCTAGACCATCGCTGAAGAAAAGATCGTCCCCTGGCACGTCGTCAAACTGCGTCCAGGGTCCACCGCCAGATGACGATGCCTTGGCCACGGCCGCCTCCAGCGCCTGGATGCGCTCTTTCTGGGCACGGCCTAGAGAGTAAATGGTCAGTCGGATATACAGATGAACGAGAAGTCGGCAGACAGTTATCCATACGGTACACCTGTTGTGCAATGCGGTTTTGCTCCCTCTTGCGTGTTAGTCTTTCCTGCTCGGAAACGAGGCTGTTGCTGTGTCGTCTGCTGTGCCGAGGCCGCGCCGTTGCCATCAGGTCGTCCAGCTCTCCTCGTATCTCTCCGGTCTCCTTGTCGATTTCGCACGATACTTCTTGTGACTTTCTGCGATAGTCCAAAGCTCGGGGATGGTCTGCATTGTCCTGCAAACCAGAAGAGCTACGACGTGATTATATTGTCTCACGTGCAATGCAACCAGATTACCATTGCTTACAAGTGTCAGCAGCGTGGAGCCCATGTGATACAGTGCATTCGTTCTCTACTGCTTACAGTTCTGAACGAGTGTACGAGGTGCAGCTTCGCAATTTCGGACCGGAACTTAATTCGATCAGGTTACGAATCCGAGCTTCGCATTCCTACGTCTGAAGAAGTTTGTGTTCCATGTTGCATTTCATGCACCCCTGATTATTCTCATAGGTTACCCGGCTTACGGGTAATTTGTATTTTTGCTTCTTTGGGGGAAGCCCTTCAAATTCTACAACTACTATACTGTTTCAAGTAACTTCTTGTTCACATCATCCCGTTCGTCAAATCCACCCTACCCGCTCTCCCTTTGCCACATGCCGAATTCTTTGCCCCCCGCCGCCCGCTTCTCTTCAACTCTGTGGTCTCGTTCCCGAGGCCAGCATCCGCCTCTTATTTGCTATTCTTTGTGACTGCACGATCGTAACATCCGGCAAAGCCGACCTCGACCGTGTTTGGCTCCTGACGCCAGTCACGACCAGCAATCACAGCCCAATCGGTCATGGCCACCAGGTAATTAGCGCAGTGGAACGTGTGCTCCTCGTTCGCCGTTATGGCGTCAATGTACCGCCAGTTCTGCGTAAAGGCGCGGTACTGCCGTTTCCACATCTCGCCGCAGTGCACAATGTGGTCACGTTGGCTGGTCCAGTACACGTCGTAGTCGCCCATCTCCTCAAGCGTCGTCAGCTGCGTCGTCTTGTTCTTTTCCAGATAGCCCATCCACGACGTGCCCTCGTCCATATACGACTTGGTGCCTATCTTGTCGAAGCAGGACTTGTGCACGTAGTGGTTGGCTAGAATGTCGTATACGCATCCCCGGCTCCGCGCTTCCTCCGTCGACGTGCCGCAGCCGATGAAGTGCGTGTTCGTGAAGATGCTGTGCTTGTCACTCATGTCGTAGGGCTCCACGGAAGCCGTGAGCGGGTTGAGACCGCCACTACCCCCTGCTCTCGTGCCGGTCAGCAGGCCGGACTGCCAGATCAGCAGCAGGGCGCCCCAGAATGCGGTCGTGAGGACAGACACCAGAACAGAGGCTGCCCAAGGGAATGATGACCGTCTGGGTCCATGCCTTGCGTTGAACTGATGGGCCCAGCTGGCTTGCGGTGCTTTTCTGTAGTCGAAGCTGCCGTCCGAGCGGGCACTCTCCTCGTCCAATATCTCATGCAGCGTTCCCTCGTTGTCCTCTGTAAAGGAAGCATCGGAGTCTTGGCGCTTTTCATTCATTCTGAGATTGGTGTTCTATTTTCGCAACGTGTTTTAGACAAGTTGGATGGAATGAAGATACGTTTCTTCTTTTTTACTTCATTATGTTTACCTATAGCCTTTCTTCGCTTCATTCTTCCTTAGTTCTTGGCACATAGTGCAGGATAACGTTATAACTTGCACGTCATATACTTTCGTTTTAACCCCAGTAGTCACAATTGTACGACTAAGCCGTATGACTGTTGTGTAGTTTGCCAGACCTCACGTAAGATCGTATAAGCATAGTGCTTGTCGAATGAGGTAAGCCTTCGCGTCTTACCGTTTCACCGATTTGTAGCTACTATGCTTGCAAAGACGTTTACGTAAATCAGGAGTCAGATGACGGGGCACTCGCATGATATGTACAATTTAGGACATGATGAGGAAACATAAGCGGTAAGAAACAAAGAGCAAAGCCTAATATGTTATGAAATCACCGACAACCAGAAGAAATGTACTTTGTATTGTAGGAAGTCATCGTCTAACCTCCTCTGTCAAACATCTAAGAAACAAACATGGATTGCGCCAACGACAGCAATTTGGACAATGGCATTGACTCCAGCTATCCACCTGAGCACAACACGCTTTGTTTTCTTGTCGATGGGCTTTTCTGGGTACGTAACAAGTAGCCGATTCTTCATCATGCACTGTCACTTTCTTCACATACATCTACTCCATTCTAGACTCTCATATTGTTTTCGTTAGTTAACGAAAACAATGGACAACAAATCAGATTACAAATTGTGTTCTCGCTCATATTCTCCAACGGATCTGTAAGTCTCACTCGGTTCCCTTCCATGGCAACGTGGAAACTGCCGAACTTTTGACTGATCATGGGCAAATAGGCTTTTCTCCGGAGTCTGGGCCTACATGACTCGGTCATCGCGCTGGTCTGGCTCGGAGGACCTGTTTGCGGCGCCCTCCTGCAACCGTACTTTGGTCTATGCAGTGAGAATTGTCGCTCTCCATGGGGACGGCGACGTCCTTATATTGTTGGAGGTGCTGCGGCCGTTGTCATGTCCCTTCTAGGCCTCGCGTACGCTGACGCAGTCGCTTCCCTGGAATCTACGACCACCACTGAAGCTCGAGTTATGGCCATCCTTTCCAGCACCCTTCTCAATGCCGCCATCCAGCCGTTACAGGGTGGCCTCCGTGCACTTCTAGTGGATATCTCGCCGCCGCATCAGCTGGCAACAGCTAATGCCTGGGCGAGCCGTCTGACCAGCATGGCCAACGTCCTCGGTTACCTAGCTGGATTTCTTGATCTGAGTGGGCCGTCATCGCCGCTTGGGACCTCGCAGTTCCGCGTGCTTTGCCTTATCTCGGCCACTGTGCTCGTTGCCAGCGTCACACTAACGTGTGTGGCTGTGCGGGAGAATTCATATACCGACGAAGACACAAAAGCAGAAACAAAAATAACAGTGGAAGTAGTTTTGTCGCAGCTAACTTACCTCTGCGCATGCTTCCATCGGCTGCCGAGAAAGGCGCAGCGCGTTTGCTGTATTCAGTTTTTCTCCTGGCTAGCCTGGGCCCCTTATTTATACTACATATCTCTGTATGTTTTGGCCTTTTTTCTTCTTGTCGTCTTTCTGTTCTGAATATTTTTAGTCTTTTTCTCACTGTGCTAATGAATTCCACAGATATATTGGAGATACATGTAGGTCTTTTCATTTGTGACCTCTGTGGCGATGCAAAGGAAACTAAACTATGTCTGATACAGATCGGCGCAAGATTCGGGAACTGGACACAGAAAAGGGCAACAGTAGGCATCTCGTTGAAGAGGCTACACGCATGGGATCCCTCGGACTGCTGCTGTTTTCTACAACAGCACTGCTCACTGGAATTATTCTTCCAATGATTATCTTAAGGAAACAGGGAACCGGTATTGCCTACAGAGAGTTGAAAAGAGATGAGGGAGGGGGGGAAATCGTTCAGGAATCGATGCAAGAGCCACACACTCGCATCCAGCGCATCTGGATGTGGTCACATTTGCTTTACGCCACATGTATCTTATCGACCTCCATAGTGACTTCGTTATGGGGGACCTATGCGCTCGTCGGTCTCTGTGGCATCAGTTGGGCAGTCACCATCTGGGCCCCCTTTTCCTTAATCAGTATGGCCATCCGGGACGATGATATGGAGGAAGAGGAGGAGGCCGCAAAGGAGGTCCCCGTAGGTTCTCCTCACGCCTGTGTCGATAATGAGCGCATCGAGCGTCGGCCTGGCATTGCTATGTCCCTGCACAACACGGCGATTTCCGCCCCGCAGATCGTGGCCGTCGTGATCAGCAGCATCGTCTTTCGTGTGTGCAGTAACAAAAACGATGTCAGAAATGGTGGTATTTCATGGACGCTACGCATAACTGCATTATCAGCTGTTGTTGCGGCCGTGGTCGCACAAAGGGGGTTGGATTAGGAAATGGGTAGAAATTGATGTGCCGGCCTGATCACAGCTTCCCTAGCCGCCCGCATGTCTTGTACTACGAATGCTACCGTTTATGCGTCTAGTGGTTTTTGCGCACACGCGTCACCTCCATAGTAGTATGCGTGTATCTTTAGGCCACGCATCTCCCGCCGCAAATGGGACGCGTAGACGATCATCTCCTCTGGCGTCCAACCCAGCTGTAATCCATCACGGTTATAAGTCCGTCGACGTCATTAAGAATAGAGATACGTATGAACTGGCCGATTTCGTGCATAACTGGGTCGTCGTGCCACTCAGAAATTGGGACCTACAGTTATAACCTTTGTAATAAAGTAACGCACGGAGAGGCGACCGCAGGAGGGGCTGGCCTTTACCTTGTATCGCTTTTCTGTAATATTAACAAAGCCTGCATCCACAAGAGCCTGGTGCTGCAGGCCCTCCATAATCGGATCAAAGGAAGCGTAAGAGCCAAGTTTCCGAGTGCCCTCTTGGAATAAGGGACCCCACTGGGACAAGGCCGTCTTATCCGTGACGGTGCCGTCGTCCGATCGTATGGTAGCGTCAAAGTCGAGGGATTCGATGTAGCCGCCTGGTTTAAGGGCTCGGTAGGCCTGCTTAAACAGCTGCGTCCAGTCCCGCACACAGCCACAAAGAAATCGAAGGTGCACAAAGTCGACCGAGTTTTCCTCAAATGTCCACAGCTCAGAAAAGTCGTCGATTTGACTGAATGGTACATGATGTCACGACACGGTAAAAGGGATTAAATAGAAAGAAGTCCTGGGGAACTGAAGAAAGCGGAGATGTGTACAAATAAACATTTGGCGGAATCCATTCTGGCTGAATAGGTGATAGATCGATTCCGACAACCTCCGTATTAGGGTGCTGGTCTGCAAAATCGCTATTTCTTCGGTTAGTGGAAGCCTTACCATATGCGAACATATATATATTCGGAGAATATGAGTTATCGGGGACGGTGAAGGGTACTAACATAGCTCAAATCCCGGTTCCTGTGCCGCCGTCGATTACTTTCTACATGGCAAGGTAAGCCATTGTTAGTTGTAGCAATAATAAAAGGGGTTCTGCCTAGCTTACCTGATTACCATCCGGCAAAGGTGCAAGACGGAGCTTTCCACCTAGTAGTAAGGTGTAGGCATGGTATCTACCAACATTCAATCCAATTAGGCCTATGCAAGGCGTAGGAAATGCAAATAAATCTTACGCAATGTCGAGCGCATTGTTTTGGAGGTCGTCGTTAGCGGCCCTAAGCATGTGTCAGTAAAGATTCTAGGATTACGGTGTGGCCCTCTGATCTGCATACCAGTATTGGCTATTGTTACCACGATCGTGGTGGTAGGTTCACCCGTTAAGAATGCGATTGTTTAGGATGCTGGACCCAATAGACTGCGTGGAGCTAGCTGCATCGTCACCCAGAGCCGAATTGGCATCATCCTAAAAGGGAGAACGTCAGTGCTTGGCGATTAAGCCGTCACGTCGTCCTATCCCGCCTGTATATAGCGAAGCTACTTGCCTCTGGAACTTCCAAGCTCGACCATACTTCCGGCAGTTGGAGCCGGCTTGGGGGGTCTGCAGCAGGAGAAGCAGCAGGAGAAGCAGCCGTAGAAGCAACAGGCGCAGTGGTGGGGCCGGTTGGAGACGACGTTTCTGTGACTCCGACAACCGGAGAAGCCTCTGTGGCTGCTGTGGCCTCCTTCTCCTCTTTCACTTTGGGCTCGGTCATGTTGACGACTGTGGATAGCGGGGAAAGAGAGCCACTCGATGGGTACAAAAGCAACGACACGGCCAAATACTGGAAAGCTTGAGATGGAATGGGGGCGGTAAGAGATATGGTTTAAAGGGCCTCTCTCCAGCCTATTTATCAGACAATCGGGGCACATGAACAGACTGCTGATTTTTCTCCGTATCATGCGAGTTGACATAAATCAGATATGCAAAATACGTCTCTGGACAGATCATGATCTAACTGGTCCACGATTAGTTTTTTGTACGGGCGGAATGCTTCCCGATTGGCAGATGCCGCTTTATTTGTGTAGCCCCTTCGCCATGCATGGCAGGCTGCTCTGGTCACAGTGGTACTGGGAGCGGTCAAATGGAAGGTGGTATATATCAATTGCTTTACTCTGCACGGAATCGTGATCCGTACTCATTCGCACTCGAACGGAGGAAACGTCAAACGTGCAGAATTATGGCAGCATAGCTTCTACTCCTGATGTGCATCAGATATCTTAGCGGCATCCATCCTGTTTGTTACTCCGTACGGGAAAGCCGGGCCAACTAGACCGTCAAATAGAGGCGGAAGATTTTGTGTAGACCTGGTGACTAATATTTTACACAAAAACAGACCGGCATACTACCCGTTAGGGCTTATCTAATACTCCCATTTGCCGCGGCAGCAATGCGCGGTGCCTCGGAACACTAAAGGACAACACAAGTACGGAGTATAGACTTTCAGGACTGGAAAAGGGAAGACATTCAAAAGACGCTGGCGATCAATACTACAACAAGAATGGTCTCTAATTCGTGGTTCGCCAAGGTTTGGCCCAAGGCAGTAACCCTTTTGCGCTGATAGAACAACATGACTGTGCTGAGAAGAAAATAAGGCAAAAAGGCAACCACCTCGAAAGGCTAACCCTGGCTTTGACCGTGTAATTTCTCTGTTGAACCTATGTCAACGTGACGTTTGGAAACAGAAACAGTCTTTACTCTGTGCGGGGTAGTAAAAACCGAGAGGGTTGTGAAGACTTGTGCTGAAAAGATACAACTGTGTGGTCCAAGATGCCCTCTAGCAAGGGGTTTCATGCAGGTCGGCATAGCTCGGAAGTGATGCTCACTGGCACCCACAATTCATAACTTATACCATCGCACACTAACCTCTGCACTAAACGAAAATTTCGACGGTCCGTTCCTAGCATACTAAAGAGAACTCCGTACGGATATCGCTTAACTGAAAAGTGGACTTTTACTATTTACTCCTGACTTTGATTCAGTAATCGTACTTCTAAATTTAGAAAGCAAGCATGCATTCTGATTTACCCATACGGGCCTTGTTCCATAATGGTGGTGTCATCGCTCTGGACCACTCCGTACCTTTTTCGCAACGTCGTATGTGCCAAACACGGACCACTTTTGACAAATTTTTCAGCCCGGTCTTCCGCTAATCTTCGGGAAGCCCTTCTCTCCGGATGCAATGCCAGGCAAGGTCCTCTGACCGGATCGACGCACTGCTTTGCTGCCACACTAAATAAAAGCGCGTTGTCTACTTTAGATGGCCTCTATGCAGAGTGCTCAGCGTACGGAACCCTGGCCTTGTCTGTTCTGAAATACGTGGGGCGCAACACCATATTTGCGCCGATCTTTATCTTACTCCGATCGACTAATTCGTAAGGCATACGGAGTACGGAGTACTCAAGCAGCCTTAGTGGAGTACCTCAGCCGGTGTGGATATCCCTTGCGCTGACCGAGTGGTTGGGATTGGGATCCTACAGCTGAAACGTGACGAGTGCTTCTACTCTGTACTGCATCATAGTGCATCGTAATACATCTTAAACTTCAGCTCTGCGGTGCTGTCACCGAGCCTTTCTGGAGGTTTCCTGATAAAGGCTTATTCCGTATTCCTAGGAAGTCAACGTGGCGGATTCGTTGTCGTAATATGGGGATAATATCCTAATTGTGTTCAGACTTCACCGCCAGGCTCTAACGCTCCACAAAGGATGCGCAATATTGCTTCCCCACTGTCTCTGCCGGCCCTAGCGAGTGATATCCATATGGAGTGCGTTTGCGCAAATTACTTGTGCGATGTGGCTTCGTAGAGGAGTCATATAACAACCCATATTTCCATGTCCAAAAGTACGGAGTAAGCAAGCGAGACTTATACGGCAGTCACAATGGCCCGAATCACGACAGTGGCGTTGTTCTCGCTCTCGGCCCTGGCCGTCGTCTCTGCCGACAGCTGCTCCAGTATTAAAAGGACCGCACCGAGCATCGATGTGGCCTCCACTCTTGACATTTCGTACACCACTGTCTCGGATAATTACTGGTCTTCCTCTTGTGCTGCTCTCAAGCCGTCTTGTGTCCTTTTTCCATCTTCGTCGCTCGAAGTTGCAGCCATTGTCAACGTCTTGAACGGCAACAACGAGAGCTTTGCTGTCAAGTCCGGGGGCCACAATGCGAACAACTATTTTTCTAGCATTGCTGGCGGCCCGTTGATTTCAACCGAGAACCTGAACCAGGTGCTTCTCAATAACGAGACCGGAATCGTCCAGATAGGCCCAGGCCTTCGCTGGGACGAGGTTGCCGACGAACTAGACGGCTCGGGTTGGTGTGTTGTTGGTGGGCGCATCGGCAATGTCGGAGTTGGGGGTTACATGCTTGGAGGTGGCCTTTCCTTCTTGTCCCAGGAACACGGATGGGCTGCTTCATCAGTTCTGGAATACGAGATCGTTCTGGCTAATGGTACCATCACCACGGCTTCTGCGACTAACAACCTAGATCTCTTCAAGGCCCTCAAAGGCGGAGGCAACAACTTCGGCATCGTTACGTCTTATACCGTGCAGGCATACCAGCAAGGCGACGTCTACGGTGGTGTCCTCTCCTTTGTGCATTCGACGAAAACAGATGCGAAACTTCTCAAGGCTATCCGGGACTTCACCAAGTACAACACCGATGACAAGGCCGCCATCATTCCCACGGCTGAGCGAGTCCTGGCGAGTGCAGTGGATATTTGGATCATCTTCGTTTTCTACAACGGCCTGAACCCACCGGCTAACGTCTTCAAGAATTTTACCGACATCGGTCCTATTGCTGACACCCGCAAGAAAAGAACTTTCTCCGAGTTCGTGACTAACAACAATTGGTCGGTCCTTAAAGGCACCGTCTACAACATCGGCACGGAGACCATTCCGCTACCAACAGACGATAGCATCAACGTTCTGGAGGCAGTTCATGCTCACTGGCGCAATGTCACCGAATCCGTCCTTCTTGTGAGCGGCCTCATCACCAACATTGCCTACCAGCCGCTTCCGCGGCGCATCGCCCAGGTTTCCCGGGAGAAGGGTGGCGATCTGCTGGATTTTGATGCAAGCTCGGATTTTGTTGTCCTCGAGATTAGCAACAGCTTTCTATTTCAAACAGATTACGACACGATGGACGACAGCCTCCAGGCGACATACAAGGGAGTCCGTAAAATGGTTCTCGCCTGGCAGGAGGACGGCACGTTGGACAAGGAGCTGTACATTCCGTTATTTGCGAATGATGCGTTCTTCCGACAGGACTATTATGGCAGATTACGTCCCAAGAACGCGGAGCTAGCGAAGTCCCTGGCGGCTGAACTTGACCCTGATGGTCTGTTCAGGAACAGGACTGGTGGCTTTAAGCCGTAGAACGATCTTGTCATTCACGACGTTTATCTCCTCGTATAAGAAAGGAAGATATGTGAGAAGAAGTGGATGTAGGTAGCATAAAGCCTAAACTCCAAACTCGGTAGCGTAATATGGTGCTCTTTATATTTCAATATCATGGCAACAATTACAGATTGGCGTTACGCTTGTTAATTACGAGATCAAGTGACAGAGCTCGTAACGAGATTCCTGAAAGTTGATCTTGCGATATAGGAATAGAGCGTGATTCAATTGATATGTTGGATACATGCGTTTGTAGCGTCTGCGATATGGGCCATACAAGAATAAATAATCACTTCGCTTAGCAGCTGCCTTTTCTCTCATTATCTACGGGGATATCTTCGGCTATTCTCAGACAAGCTTGCAACAAATCGTACTTCACAGCCATATATCCGGAGCTATATTTTCTATTTTTGACCTGCATAAGAGCTCTCACAGCCAAACCCGCTTACAGCAACGTGGCGATCTGGCGAACCGAGTCGCGAACGGTGTCATCGATGGACGTAAATGTCATGCCGAGGGCTGCCTTGGCCTTGGACGTGTCGTAGATGTACGTCGGCTCCGTGCGGCCAGCACCTGGAGTGCCCACAGGGACGCTATCCCGCAGGTCCGGAAAAGAGTCGCGGATGACATCGGCGGCGGTCTGGTAGGAGAACTTGGAAGCCACGAGAAAGCGGTGGTTGACGATGGCGGGATCTGCAGCCTTGGCGCCATCGTAGGCCCGCAGCACGGCCGTGGCCAGATCACGGACATCGCAGAAGCCGGCAAAATCGGTGGGCGGGACCTGGCCTCCGGCCAGCGAGCCGTCGACGAGGCGGGCCAGCAGCTTCATGGACTCGTTGAGCTGCCCTGGCTTCTCGATGCCCATACCGGCCAGGTTGACATAGGGCCCAAAGACCCAGGGCGGAGTCATCGTTATCAGCGCAAAGCTGACATCCGGCTGCCCGGCGTGCTCCTTTTGCCAGGCCCACTGGGCCTTCTCGGCCAGGGCCTTGGACGCGCAGTATGCCGATACGACATCGGCCGTCTTGGCCTCATCCCAGCTCATCGGGTTCCAGTCCGCCTCAGTGTAGTGGTAACCCGGCCGCAGGCCGCGGCTCAAGTCGATGACAGATGCAAACGACGACACGCTGACGACGGCGTGCACCTTGCCGTTACCATACCGCCGTACCGCCTCCAGGATGGCCACAGCACCATCACGTGCCGGTTCCAGCAGGTCCTTGGCATTGTCCTCCACGTCCAGCTTGAAGGGCGAGGCCGTGTGGATGACGCCCGTGATGCCGGTATTGCGGAAGCTGGCTTCGTAGTTCTCCACCACCGTCATATCCGGCACAACGGCGTACGTCAGCTTGGCATCTACACCCGTCGCATGGTGCGGGAAGATGGCCAGCAGCTTCTGGCCAGACGCCTCCGACCGGACCGTTCCATGCACAGTATAGCCACGCTCCAGGGCCTGCTGGATCATCGGGCCGGCCACATAGCTGTTGGCGCCCGTGATGAGAAGGACGTCAGTCATGATGAGAAAGAATAGGCAGAATGGTGATAAAGGCTCGGAAGTGAGGAGTCTGGCTGTCTGTGGAATATTCTCTGCTTGTTTCGTCCTTATATACTGAGCCCCACTCATCCGCCATCGGCCATCGGCGTTAACACAGCTAGCTAATGCCGATGATTACTGATCTCACCCCCTATTCAGAGAAGCTTCCCATCTCCGGGCTTCCTTGGCCCTTTCTAATCATGCTACTCACCACTAAGAAATGCACGGGAAAAGCCACCTGCGTCTAGATTTTTACCTCTTTCTAGGTACCTTCTGGGCCATTGGCCAATCCAAGGAATGTCCCACAACTATAAATTAGGGCCAATAGAAACCCATGCTTTAAGGTCTTGACTCAGCTGTACATGGAGAATATTTAGTTTACAAAGTATGGACTTGGTTAAGAGGCGGGCCGACAACGGCTAGCTAAACTGGTCAGATGGTCGCTTACTGACCACGCTGTTATCGATACGTCCACTTGCACCCATTGGATGGACTGGCCCGGAAAGGCATACTTCGACAGACGTCTGACGGCCGACGGGAGGCTATTGGCTGTTTCAAAAGAGGGGTCGAATATTGGCAGAAAAGAAATCAATGGCACAGCACGGCGTATCTTTCCTCATTACGAGATACGTTTCCCTGCTTCTTGACTGGTCTTGGACAGAATCATACAAACAATCTCCATAGAGCTATGATAGCATGAGTTGCTTGACGGCTACTTTGTACATATATAGATAACTGACAGCCCCGTTCTTCAAGCTTACATTGGCTACGTCCAAATTGTTAGAGAACTGCCATCCCATTCTCAGTGCTCACGTCTTTTTGTCTTTTTGAAAGACAATTGGCATACCGTGTCTTACGTGTACTGCAGCTGACAGCCGATCAGGAGACAGGAACAGAAGAGCGACAATATGCTACACGTGTTAGAACTCTCACAAGAGTCGAGGTCGGCTTCGAAGTTAACCGAGGCTGACAGACAAGCTCAGAGTGAAAGCAGGATCCTCGCCGAAAGTCTTCAGATGATACCTCCTCACTGGATCACGGCAAGACATGGTCACAAGATCGGCCAGCCAGCCAGCCAACTGCAGAAGGATCAAGCTTATTCTAAGTCATGTACGACACGGCCCGTGCCAGGGGATATAATGCGTCGTGTGTCACGCAGATCAAATAAGAAACTTGGTCTCTGTCTCATCCAAAGACACAGGCTTGGCCACACGGATAACGCATATTACGTGCACGATGAGTGCAGAGATGTGCTATAGTCTGCTTGCCAGAGTGGAAATTAGAACCATGTTCATCCTCGTCCGGCATCAACCTGTGGTTGTCAAGGGTAAAAGGGGAAAGGATGTGAAATAGGCAAAAAGAAAGAATACTGTCACCAGAGAGGCTCGAACTCTCGACCTCAGGATTATGAGACCTACGCGCTAGCCAACTGCGCCATGGTGACTAGTTCTTCATGGAGTTGAGGGAATAGACGACCCACTCGGCCCTATGCAGAAGGTGCCCAGGTCGATTTAGTATTGTGTAACCCTTTTTCCTTTGGAATAATCGCTGCTGCAATATGCGTAGTCACCCGACTTGAATTATTCTCCGTGGTTAGAGGCGATGGGCCAGTCGTGGGGCCCGTGGAAGCACGCCGAGGTGTTTGGGCGTCTCGTCAGCTATCACCGTTACCGGTTACATTAAGATACGGAGCACACCGGTACCAAATTGTCCCGCATATATGTGATGGCACCTGCATGTGCAACCACAATGTTGGGTTTGCACACTGAGTATGTGGGGCATAAAGACATCGAATACAGCGGCTGCAAATCTAGCCTCTTTCGAGTAGAGGAGGCGGAAGCTTAACGGTGTGTGATAAATTACGAAAACATGTCGAGTTTGTCAGGAGGCCTGGCTTCTGACTTACGTTCTAAATGAAATCCGTATTCTAGGTTGTACGGCATGCGTTTGTGAGAGCTGACACGCACTACTGCGAGAACAAAATGATAGAAGCAGCAGAACGGCTGGAGTCATATCTCATCTACTACATGGTGCTCTCTTTTCCGTGCAATGAAATACAAAATAGGCACGAGACCAGATACGTCTATGCCGATGATTTCCGCAATGCATCCTGTCAATGCCAGCGAATTTGCGATAGCTAAAATCTGCAATACGTTGCGCTTCAGGCCAACCCGTTTCTGGCAGAGACAACTTTCTCGACACATTAGATCGACTTTCGACTCCTACTCTCGGTGAGAATAGCCCCACTTTCTATTCGCACGCTTTGCACCAGTACATAGAACTCCTGTAAGGAAACGACCCGTTAGGGAAGGACACGGAGCCGATAGCATCCTTGGCAAGGCCCTCAAAAGATGATTGCAATCTTGGCAAACTCTTGGGGAATGGCACAAGTGGGACAGTAATCCGCCTCGTCGTGATCAGATAGGTAAAATATGGCTAAGTGAGAAGACCTACATTTTAAAAGCAGATAGACCAGCGCATGTGCGTAAAACAAGGCCTTAACAGTCTATGGGGGGGTGGGGTGTTAGAAGAATGCAGAATCAGGATTGCTGGAGCGGAGCACGTCAAAATTCTAGCCTACTAGTTGCCACTATTTATATATATATAAGAAGAGCGGTGACGTATGGGTCATGGGATGCATATGGTGTTGGTCTCCGGGCACTATTTTAGTCTGGCCGAGACGACACAATTGCAAGCTGACAACAGTCCTTCTGCGAACCCTGTTAGGCATCTCTGCTTAACAAGAGAATAATAATCAATCTGGCCGAAGTGGAGTGACATCTGTTATCTTTGCTTTTCCCGAAAGTATCCGCAACTGTAACAGCAGGCAACATTCGTGGAGGCGTTCATAAGGCAGCCAGTTCATCTAACGAACAGGCACGTGTACGTATGCGTGACTCGTAATACGTATATGGAGCTCCGTCAAACATGATCCAAGAGTAAAGCAGATGAGGCGAAGATGGCGAAACCCAGTGGTAAACCACGGGGCTTTACGTCCGCGACAGTACCGTAGATCGATAAGGATAATTGAGGACCAAATAAAGAGAAGAGAGAGCACGGAGATGGATTTTAGCGAGCAAGGTAGCGGATGGGAGAACCGGAGGCTGACAGCCAAAATTAAGTCATGGGGCGGGGTTTCGGAAATGAGACTGAAATGCAGAGATACGAGTAGACATGCGCAACTGGATACGAGACGATGATGTGTAGGCGGAGGTGGTGGTTCTCAAATCGGGCAAGGCGAAGACAGAAATCAGGAGATTACAGAGGAGAACTTATGGGGCAAGAGGCCAGTAACCAGAGGGAGAAAAAGAAGATGGGACAAATTGTCCGAGGCGGCCTGTTGCGTAGGAGGTAGTAAACTGGAGTTGATCCTACCCACGAGTATATATGCCTGGAAACGTGGCATAACCAACAGTGATGAGACAAAAAGTACATTTGAGACACTGTCTATGCCGAACACGATTCCAGCCTAGAGGATGAGGAGCCGAGTAGTGCGGTGACCTGCCGGAAGCCAAGGGAGTAACAGGGAGACCACGAGAATGTCGGTGACGGCGATCAGAATAGTGGCGGTGATAGAACCAACAGCTCGACAAGTCTATTAGCTTGGCGATCGGAAGGGTTGGGCACTTGGTAAAGAAGAGATTCCGGGGGTGTCATGCAGTTGAGACTGGCCATGTGGGCTAGCAATTAGTGTGTGGGTGCTAGATTGGGATACGAGCCGATACACCCATGTGGCTTTTTTTCTTTTCATTTTCGGCAGTTGTGTGGGAAGTGGAATCTTCATCAGGGAGACAGAGAACGAGAGACCAAGCTCTCCTGCATGTTTCAGCGCACGACCGCCTGCCAGAGCGGTGCACGGCAGTATAGGACAGCGTAAAGCCCCCGTTTCGATGCGCAGACAGGGAACAGGCGAATGAGAGAGAAGGACTAGTGAGACGAAGGGGGTCGCCAGCTGCGAGATGCGGGTCTGCCGCTGCTCCCGTCGCATGCATGCAACCATGTACTATCTACGGCGCGCATATGCACAAGCAAAAGAAGCGAGAGACCGGGGGGGGAATCATAAGGCTTGACAGTGACCAAACCACAACCAGCACCCGGCCTGTATTCCTCGTTCACACTGGTGGTTTCTTGCTCTCTCTTTGCAGGCCTGCGCAGATCATCGGCCGGGTCTACAACAAGGCGGCGCGGGGCGACAGGCGGCGCGAAAGGCCCACAGGCGATAATGGTGCTACAAAGAGCGCAGGGGGGAGGAGAGAGAACAAAGAAGAAGGGAACCGGTGACCGTTGCGGTTTGAATTACATCTTGTACTTGGCCTGGTGGTCTCGAAGCCTGACCGAGAGCGAGGAAAAGGGATGAGGCGGATGCGAAAGTGGGATCGGGCAGAGAACGAGAAGGCGGGGTGGGAGGTGCAGAGAAACAGGCAAGAGAATCAGCGAGGGATGTGTGTTCGCGTCGGTGCTGGTGATGAAGATGGAGGGGATTTTTGCCGTTGCCGATCAAGCAATTTCCAGCAACAACAGGAACAGCCAGAAGGACAGCCGAGAGCGGGCAAGAGCGGGCAAAATCGGGCAAGAACGGAACGGAGACGGCGTCGTCGTGGAGGAAGGCGCCAAGCAGAAGAGGACAGCAGACAGGAAAGAGGGTGATCACCGGAGCTTCCTCACAGGGCAAAAAGAAGCAAAGAAGGAGAGATTGCAGATCGGCGCCAGCTGGTGTAACGATGGTCAGTGCTTGCCAGCTAGCGGTGATGGAGGTGATTGTCTACGGCACTCGCGCAGTGGATGTGACCTTGACGGCAGAACGAGGGCTGTGGGCAACCTGTTGTGGAGCAGGCCGGCCGCTGCATGGAGCCGTCTGGCCAATTGTGCCGACGCTCATGGCTGGCCCTGCCAAGCAGGCCGCAAAGGCTACTGGACAGGGAACCTGTGCTGCTCGGAGAGCGAAGAGTGCTTCTTACACGGCCACTGCCTGTCACGTAACACGCAAACACCTGTCAGTTGTCAGCTCGTCTCTTCTCTCTCTTTCTGTCTCTCGCTCTGGCTCTGCCTTTCGGCCTCGTCTTGTCTGCATCAAACTGTCCTCCCACCCGATCTGGCCCTCAGTGACCAGCAATTTTCCGACGGTCCATCCAGTGTACACCCCTCTCTTCTCGTCTCAACCCCTGTCGATGTCCACATGATCCCTCGTCGTCTCTTGTCTCTCCACCCATCCTCCCCCCACTCTGCTGAGTCGCTGCCTTTCCCAGAATCGACAGCCTGCTCCCGCTCAATTCGCCGTCCAAGCCTCTGTCCGCTCGTACACACACACCCCCCTTGTCCCGGCCGACCGTGATTAGTACTTTGCGAGGATCATGAGGCCGGCGGCTTTGGGGAGGCAAACGCGCACGCACTCCGCCTTTTGGAGTGGAATGCAAACATGCTTATCAATTAAGCTGATTCTCCTTCCTGTCGTCGCTGCTTTTTGCATATTAGCTGTCTCTCATCTCGTCCCCTCCTCTGTCCGGCCCAGTTCCGGATCTCTCCTCTTTTCTTTCTCCTCTGCATCCCTCCAATTCTCACCAATCACCATTTACTCTTTTCTGCCGCCATCCTTTCCATATCCTCCCCATATCTGCCCCCACACTGCATGCCGGCCATATCCACCGGTGCTTTCGAGATCTGCTGCTTTCTCTCTCGTCCCCAAGCTTCCCACAAGAGCTGGCCACATCCTCCTTCGCCAATCGCGGCTATCTGTGTCTAGCTGCCTACATCTGCCTACTTCATATATACTTGGCCGCCATCTTTCCGAGGCCAAGATAGACAGACCGCTACATCATTTCCTGCCATTCATTCTCGTGCTCATCCCCTCGGTCCTTCTGTCTCCGGCACCTCTTATTCGTGTTCGATATCTGGCCTATCTCTCAGCTACGCCCTTAGCCCAGAGCCCCTAGCAGCGTACCCCGGCGGAGCCACACCCCTCTCACCCTCCAGAACCCCACCGAGATTGCCTCATTCCGGTCGACAACCCCTGCCACCAGCCAGCCATCTAAACCAGCGATAGCCGCTTGTCTTCCCGTCGTGCGCCAACATCTTCTTCACGATAGCGTCCCTACTTGGCCATAATACCTCTCGCGTGACTGGCTTGCTCCTTTTCCAACTCCTTTTCCAGCCTCTCTATCCCCCTTTCGCTTCTCCGCCTCCCTTCCTGCTCCCCAAATTCTCTACTCGTCTTCTCACCATCTGTTCCGCTGTATTCTCGCTGCCTCCGCTGTCGCGGCCGTTGCATCGCCCTATTCCACTCCGAAACACCTCTGGCGCTCGTGCTTAGTGGCGTGCGAACACACAGTACTGCGAAGCCACTATCCGGTCTTTCCCGCCCTTTATCGCTCGCTCCCGACAAATGTGCTGAAGTCCTGAAATCCAGCCACACTGCACTCCTCGGCCAGAACTGTTCTTCTCATCTGACTGGACAACGCAGGCGCGGCCAGCCATTGCACTCTTGCTCGGTCCAGGAGCAGTGAGGGGCCCACACTAACCTGAAAGGAGAAAGCACCACACCCCTCCTTCCTAAAGCCGAACCACCAGCACGTCTTTTTGCCCTCCACTCTTTCCTCCCCTCTCTCTCTCTCTCCTTCTCTCCCTGACGACCCCGGCCTGCAGAAATTCTGTTGCTGTTCGCCGCCACCTGTGTCCACGCGAACAAAGGCCCCTCTTGCCTGCAATCGACGGCCCAAACGACGGCAGAAAAAACAACGGCGGCGAAACAAGCGGAAAATTACCAAAGCAATATTTCAATCATTAAAAAAAAAAAAAAAAAACAGGTGCCCGGAATTCGACGAAAATGCCAGCCTCGAATCTTCCAGACTTCCGTCATACGCGATCCGCCAGCCTCACCAAGATCTCTCTCCCCAACGGCCACCACCTCCAGGACCCTCTCAGTCCAATGGCTACACCGCAAAGATTCGACGGGCCTAGAAGCCCTCCCAGTGAGTGTTTCTCCCTGTCTCGCGCTGCAACCGCTGCAGCCCCCATTTCTCCCGTCCCTTTTCGCTTCCCCTCTATTCCCATCCGCCGATTCGGTTCTCACACACTCTCTCACTCTCAGATACCGCACATGTGCCGTGCAAGTTCTTCCGCCAGGGCGCATGCCAAGCAGGCAACTCTTGCCCCTTCAGTCATGACATCGGTGCTGCCACCGAAACGGTCTGCAAATATTTCGCAAAGGTAGCTTTCGACCTTTCCGCCTGTCTCGCCGAGATTTGGCAAAGACCGCCACTCGGCTCGCCTTTCCCCTTATCCCAACTGCTCCATGTACCTGTCACCCCCAAAGGTCCTCCTGCGTGCCGTGCTCCTGTTGCACAGAACGGTCGCCGGTGGTGTCACTGCCTTGCCTGAAATTTCTCTCCTTCCACCCCTCTTCGGCTGGTATAGCGGTCTCCGTCTATTTGGACATTACTGACACACATATTCGGTCCCAGGGAAACTGCAAATTTGGTCCTAAGTGTGCCAACATCCACGTCCTCCCAGATGGCCGCCGCGTCAACTACGGCAAAAACGGCGTCACCATCGGCGCCGCTCCCCTTGGTCTGGGCAACCGCATCAACCCGGCCGCATATCTCCAATCCTCCAACAGTGCCTTGACAAACTCGTTTTTACACGCCAATGCCGGCACCGCCCAATCTTCCTACCCCGCCAACCCCCCCTTTTCCACCGGTGCTGCCGGTGAAGACCGGTTCCACTCCCAGTCTAATCCCCTCGGCCGTCAGCCCAGCATGGATGGTGGTCTGCCCACCATCGACACCACTTATCCGTCGAATCCTGCGTCAGCTTACGGCTCTCCACCAGGCGCTGGCCTCGCCGGCCTCGAAGACCCTAGAGCCGGACTGGGCCTGTCGCCCGTGAACGTCAAGGTGCTTTCTGTTTTAGACGCACCGCTGCCGGCATCATTTGATTCGAACGGCATATCTCACGCAGCTCGTTACGGTCCATGGCCTGCGTCAGTGCCCTCCAAGTTTGGCCTCGAATCACCGACCCCCTCCTTGCACAACGCAAAAGACGACCGCACATCCGAGACACTGAAGCTGCTTCACACCTCTGCATTTGGCAGCAGCGACCACCTCTCCGCTGGTCTAATTCCACACGACCATAGCATGGGAAGTAGTCCGACTGCCTTGGGCGCTCACGAGGAGTTCTTCGGCAAGCGCGCTATGCACTCTAGCTCTCTTCGCTACTCCAAACCAAGGCTTGTGAGCAGCAGTGTACCCAAGGTGGACCGCGACTGGGACAACGAGTTTCTCTTTTTGGAGGAGGACTATGTGCCTGGTACCCTTGCCAATGAGGTTCTCACCCCGCAAGAAAAAGCCCGCAGGGGCTCTCTGCGTCTGAACGACGGCGACGGTCTGTCCGAGACCCCCGTCGCCTCGAACCCGGCCTCAGCCAATGCAACCAAGTTTGGCAGTCCCGTTGGCGCTGCGGCCGCAAGTCCGAGTCGATGGAGCCCATGGTTCCAGCAGCGACAGCCGCCCCGCAGCGACGACGAGCCGGAGTCCGGTAGCTTAAGCCGGTCGATGAAGCACGCCGCTTCGGCTTTTGGGCACGTGGGCAGTCCCCTGCGCAACTCCAGCCTGGCAAGCAATGGCGATCTGAACGGGCTCAACGGCGAGTTCTTGTCCCGCAGCATCTCGCAGTCGACTACTGCCAACGGCGGCGAATCGCTTTCCGTCCTTACCCAGCAACTGCAACGAAGTCGACTCAACGAGGACGGAAGCAGCGCTCACAGCCTTAGACTACACCCGAACGCGGCAAGAAATCCCAGCGTCTCCTTGAACACAACGGCGGCGGCCGGTATCATCGGCCGAGATCGCAGCGATCGCGACAGAGGATTTGAGCGCCATGTAAGCAGTGGATCTATCGGATCGTCTGCAGCCGGTCGCTTCCCAACAATCATCGACGAGGAGGACCCCGCATTCCTCTTCAGTATGGAGGAAGAGGATGAGGCTGCGTCACAGGCACGGGCCCCCAACCGGAAATCTGGTAGCCTGGTTTCTGGCAATGGTGGTGCCGGCAGCAGCCTGTGGAGCTATGCCGGCATCGTGTCCGGGAAAGATGCAACCAACAGCCGGGATTCGTCAAGCCAGGTCGAGTCTATTGGAGGTCGTTAAGCAACCTTTCACAGAAATCGTCGTCTCACCTAATCCCTTACGCCTACTCTATGACCCGGAAAGCGTGACGTTTGAAATTCTTTGCATCTTCTTCAAGGTAGCGGGATCCTGATCTATGGAAAGAATTGCACAATACACAGACATGGGAGACGCAAGGCAAAGATCTTCAGCATTTCACAAAACATGGAGACAAAAGGAAAGCATTTATTATGGGATGAAGAAGAGGTAATTTTGGATTGATGATTGTAGGGAAAAGGGCGTGTTAGTTCTTATGGTGTAATGGTGTATGTTTTGTGCTGCGTGTTGCATATTGTATTTGCTATTGTTTTCTGTTCAGCATTATCGGAGTATCCTGAGGCAGGCAAGTGCCTGTATCTATTTCTTCCTCTCTCTTTCATTCAGGCGCGCCGCAGACCTTTGCCTTTTCTTGACCGCCACTTGGCCATCAAATACCCGGTTTTGGATCAAAGGCTGGTTGGTCGGTATTGCCGCACGGAGTTTGGATTCGTTTTCGATATTTTGAGAGGGCGGAACTCGGGAATTTACAGGAAGCCGGAAAAGCATACCGCAGGGCGCATCTAGTTTCCGGGTTTGTACAGTTTTTTCCTCATGTCTTTCGACGTACTCCGTACGCAATATCGTTGAAGCTACAATAACAGATGCATGAATTTTGAACGCTCGCAAGATGACAGAGCCATAGTATGCGTTGCCTACGGAACACGTGCTGATATTGCTGGGGGTAAAGGCTGTTGTTGGTCGGTGCATCAGGCGTCGTTCATGTTAAATCTCCACAACGTCAAGTCCATGAATAATGGCATTTGAGCTTCCGACGAACGTTGAAACCACCAACAAAGCACAAAGGCATGTTGGCTCCTACGGCCCAGAGCAAACGGGGCTACAAACACAACGGCTGTTGGAACATGCTGCGAGAAGGCCGGTTTCTCTTCCACTTGTGATTCATTTATGATATAGCAGCACATTTCTGATTTATTTAGTGCATATACCGCAGAAAGACAACAGAGAGAAGATGACGGTGCCTATCGGAGGGGAAAGCAAACAATGCAACTGCTCAGTGGGCATCCGGCTGGTGCAGGATGTACTCAACAGCCTTGTCAACTGGAGGTTGGAAAAACGAGGTTAGAACGGCGAACCGACAGCGGAGATAAAAGAGGGCAGCCTGGGGCGAGGAGGGGGAAGCATACCGCTGTGGATCGTGTCCGCATCCTTATCCGGGATCTCGATGCTGAACTCCTCCTCGATGGCCATGACGACCTCGACGGTGTCAAGGCTGTCCAGGCCGAGGTCATTGGCGAAGTGTGACGAAGCCTTGATCTGCAATTGGGGGCGGCAATGTCAGGAATGCAAGATACAAACCGAGTTTGGGACATTGAAGATTCTAAAAGATGACGTACGTTGGACGCGTCGTTGACCTTGTCGAAGCCCTTGAGCAGGCTGATAATGCGGCCCTCGACCTCCTCTTTCGCGAGGCCACCGCCTGCCGAGTACCACCGGACGGCCATGGCGGCCATGGCGGGCCGGACTATCGGCACCACTGCTATTCTGCGGCCGGCCAGGGCGAAGCGCGCGACGCTGGCAGTCTGGACGGGGGCGGCTGCGATCGCACGGGTCGCCGAGGCAGCCGCGCGGGCGACGGTTGAGCGGAACATGATGTAGAAGTGGGTGGTCCGGGAGAGGAAGAAATTCGGTCTATCAGAAAAAAAAAGCGTTTCCTATGTTAGCCGGTGGTCCCACTGAGGTTTGGGAGGTAGATCGGTCCAATGCGGAGGCAGATTGTGTTGGCGGAAGGCCAAAAGGCAGCAAGAGAGACGGACCTGGCACAGAGGTGGCCGGACTGGTTCGTCGGTCGTTCGAGGGGGGGGGCCGGAGCAGGCTGGTTGGTCGGGATCGAGATTCGGAGGGGGGGCGGCAGAAGAGGATGGCGGGAGAGGAGGCACAAAATAAGGGTCGAGAGAAAAAAATAGGCAGAAAGCCAGAGAGGAAAACCCGAAAGCTTGCGCTCAATTCACGGAGGCGGCTGGCCAATGGGCGTGCTTGTGTTTTTTAGCTCCGAGCTGAGCCGAGTCACGTGGTAAGAAAAATGGGTGGGGCGGATAAGGTTTGAAAGAGGGTGACGGAACGCTGCTGCGTCGGGGAGACAAGTCAGTCCTTGACGATGGGGAGTGTGGGTGCAGATGCACGAGTGGTCTGCGAACAGATGGAATTGATAAAATGGCTTTGTATGTTTCTTTTTACACACAACATTGTATCTACAGCTTCTCTCCTTCTCCCATGCTCCCGTTCTCTCTCTCAACCAGCCTCATTACACGGCCGTTGGACTGCTTGGCACCGCAGTTGTAGGATCGGCTGCTGCACGTCTTGGACGGAAGTGTGTATCATTACCGGTAGGGCGAGTCTGCGCGAATGGCCGCAGCCAGCTCCGGCTCCCACTTGTCTCCGTTGGACAGGAGTTTCTCTGGACGGATGTCAGCAACAGCACCGGAAGACGAGGGTAAACAAACATACCCTTGTTGTAGAGCAGCTCCTCGCGGGTCTCGGTGGCGTATTCAGCGTTGGGCGACTCGACAATGGCGTCAACCGGGCAGGATTCCTGGCAGAAGCCGCAGTAGATGCACTTGGTCATGTCAATGTCGTAGCGGCTGGTGCGGCGGGAGCCGTCGGCGCGCTCCTCGGCCTCGATGGTGATGGCCTGGGCCGGGCAGATGGCCTCGCACAGCTTGCAGGCGATACAGCGTTCCTCGCCGGACGGATAGCGGCGGAGGGCGTGTTCGCCCCGGAACCGCGGCGAGATCGGGCCCTTTTCAAAGGGGTAGTAGATGGTGTAGGGCGGCCGGAAGAACTGCTCCAGCAGCACGTACATGCCGCGCAGCATCTCCAGCAGCATAAAGTACTTGCCGATCTTGTCAAACGTGCCCACGGTCTCCTGGTCCCATTCCGGCCGCGGCTGGATGCGGAAGCCCTTGGGCGGCGGGCCGGCCGGCGTGGCGTACGTCCGTCGTGGCGATGGCGCAAGCAGCGCAGCCGCCGCTGCTATCCGGCTGCCGCCAGACAAGGCGCCCGTCCGAGCAGTTGTTGCTGCCACGAGAACAGCCGCAGGCGATCCAGGCAGGATCCGGGCGGCCCGCGCCATCGACGAGGCGCGCACTATCTGTGCAGAGAGCATCGTGTCTGCGGTGTGTGTGTGGTGTGTGTGTAAGGAGGGGAGGGGATTGGAGGGACGGGTGGTCGTGGCTGTCGTCTGGTCCGCTCGGTCGGTCGAGAGGAGAGGATTAAAACAAAACACTCAAAAAAGCACCTCCTTGTCTAGAAGACAAGAAAAAGAATCAATGCCCGAGTGCAGGGTCCGGGCAACTGGACTGCCCCAATCGGGAAGACAAGTCGACGGCGGTAGGTGGGCCGGTCAATTGGGCGAGGAGGGGGCGTTGGACTGGCGTTGCGTCTTGAGCTTGCTTCCGGGACAGAGCAGAAAAACCGACAAACGTTTTCGGATCGGGATTTTGGGGGTGGATGACTTCGTGTGCCGTGTGATTGGCCGGGAGGCCCACATTCAAGTCACGTGCGCGTGGGAGAAGCCAAAACCTTCATATCCAGTTATCTGGTTATTGCCAAGTATGTACACGCTTCTGTTCCTCCAAATTTCGCTTTCATAAATCGTGTCTCGTGTTCTGGCTGGTGCAGCTCGCAGACCACGTCCTAGAAGCTCTTGTCCCACGACACCCACCACATGCCGATATTGGCAGCTACGATAAGGTCGAGCATCTTGAAGCCTTCGTTGTAGATGATGAGCTTGCCCAGCTTGACCCGCTTGCCGCGGTTGCCGCCGCCGGCCGGCTCGCGACCCATTGCGACAGCCAGGGTCTCGTCGTCATCGTCATCGTAGTCGTCGGCCTCGCCATCGTCCGACGAGGTCGATCGTCGATGGTACCTCCAGCCGTACAGGTCTGGCCGACTACTATGGCCGCTGCCATCGTCGGCCTTGCCGCCCCGGAGCACGTCGCTGTTGGGCAGGTTGAACCGCAGCTCGCTGACCGGTGCGGCTCCGGTGATGGTGTCCGTAAAAGACCCCCCCGCGGCTCGTCCGCCAGTAATGCTGACCGCGGCAGCCGTCATGCTCTGCCCGTCCCGGATGTTCTGTGCGAGTACCAGCGGGTTGAAGCCGGCCGAGCGGCCGCCACCGCCACCTCCACCGCCTTCTCCACCGCCACTGACTCCCCCGTCGGCGTGTAGGTAGTGACGACACTTGAGGCTGCGACCGCCGTTTCCGGTGCGGAACTCGCATTGGCCGTCCCACGGGCTGGCAAAGACATAGCCGCGCGGTTTGAGACCCGGACCCGGTCGCGTGATCAGTGGATGTGGCAGTTCTACTGCAGCCGTGTCGCTGGTGGGCATATGGCTCACGGGACGCTGCCGTTTCTGCTGCTGCTGCTGCTGTGGTTCGGCGTCGACATCGAGCCCCGTGGTGTCAGAAGAGGATCGATCGTGGCGGCGGAAGGCGTTGCGCAGGTTCGCCGTCCAGCTCTTGCCGTAGGACATGACAACCTGGCGCGAGAAGCCGCTCTCGTCTCTGTGCTCCGGCCTGCCCTCGCGAGCCATATCCTGCAGTACCTCGGTCATGTCGCGCGATGCAGTCTCGACGTTGCGGCGCGTGGGAAAGCCGCGAAACTTGGCGTAGCCCGAGGAGTCTAAACGAATGCTGATGGAGGCCTGTGGCTGTTGTTGTTGCTGCTGCTGCTGTTGTTGTTGTTGGTCGCGGGCGGTGGCGCTGGCGTCAAGGCGGTCCGTTGACCCAAGGATGCTTGCGGGCGGATCTACCACCTGCAGCGACGAGATCTTGCCGACGTTCCACTGATGATTGCTAGACGGGTCGCGGCGGATGAGGGTGAGCTGGAAGGGAGCAAAGACCGGCGAGCGTGGAGACAGTGGGGAGATCGGGCGCTGCTGCTTCTGGGGATCCATCGTCGTCTGGGAGGAGTAGGAAGCGAGGCTAGAGTTGGAAGTCGCAGTGGGGAGGCTGATGGGGCGAGCATCCTGCGGCTGTATGTTGCCATTGCCGTTTCCATTGCCGACAGTACGTGGTCCCACAGGCTTCCGAGAGATGGACAGACGTGGTCTTAGCGGAACGGCTGGCAATGGGGGAGATTGTGGGACTTTGAGAGTGGTGACAACTTCGGGAGTCTTGACAGCCTCGAACTGATGTTCCTCGTCTAGACGGAAACCGGGAGGGACCCAAGGCTGGCGGGGAGGTCGAGGAGGTTGCAGGGGTGGCACGTCCTGCGACGGCACCGGTCGAGGGGGTAGCTGCGGCGGTTGTGGCTCGTAGAGGGATTGACTTGTAGGCCGGCTGGAGGTTGGACTGGTCGGTACAGTCTCGTTCGACTCTGGTCCTGGCAGCTTTGCGGGCAGCGGTTTGCGGTGAATGGAATTAGAACGGAGCTGGTCAAAGCTGGATCGCGGCGAGGAATTGCCAACGTCACGACCCGAGGTCGTCGAGACCAACAGGCTGTCGCCAGGGAGGTCGAGGTGGACGTAGTAAAGGGCGTTGGCGATGTCTTCGGCTGTGACGTTTTTGCGCTGGGGCTTGAGTGTCGAGAGGATGACGTCTGGGGAGGTGAGCAGCTGGCCGACGGCAGAGCGACAGTCAGGGCGGGTGTACCTTACCTCGAGTGCCTGGAACGCGGGAAATGTAGAGGGTGAGCGGCTCGCGCAGCCGTTCGGTCGGATTGTGAGGATACTGCGGCGGATTGGCAGCGAGCTCATTCAGCTCCGACAATGACGTCGCCGCCACGGCCGTTGTTGTGCTCATCATAAGAGGCGACACGGATAGAGGACAGATGGAGGACGTGTGTGATGTGGTGCAGCAGTCCGTTTTGTCAGACGGCGGCGATCAGATGAAGATGAAGGCAGCAGGACGGCCAGACAGACGCTGTGTCGGCATGGCGAGGCACGACTGTTGACGATGCACGGCCACGTTGTCTTTCTTTGGTCGGTGCCCCTCTCGCTTCGTCGCTGGGGATGGACGGTGGCTGGCGGGACACGAAGCGACCTCTTGGCGAGAGCGTCCCAGCCGGTTGGGCAAGCTGAGCCTGGATGTTTATTTTTATTTTGTCTGTCCATTTTCAGCCATTTATTTTCGTATGCCCGTAGCGGCAAAATGCGTCGTCAGTTGGCAGGCTGTGGAGCGGGGCAGTGCTGGGGCCGCGCTAGTTGGCCAGGTTCCAGCAGTCGATGCCCTGTGGCTGGTGGCGGCCTCTCCTGGACCCACCGTCCGTCACAAGTCGCCACGCCGTTTATGCGTTGCAGCGATGCTCGCAGATCTGGACGGCGAGCAGACCGACCCTGTCTCCTGGGCCGACACCACGCCACACGCGGCTCGGCTTCATGCAGAGGCAGCAATGCTTTGCTGCCATGCCGACCTCTCAACAGCCTTGGCCTGACAGCCATGCATCGAGCACGAGGCAGAGATCGGTCCTGCAGTATATCAGGCCACGCTCGACCTGACTGCCTACGACGTACGAGTACGACTTCACACGCACACATACGCCATCCTCATGTCTTTCACGCGCACGCCCAAGCGCTGGCTGAAGATCCAGCACGGCCACGCCAGAGATGACAATTACCACGTGCACTCCCTCCGTTCACTGCGGTCGCTCGACCTCGATCGCTGCCAACCACACGCCCGCGCGGCCGAGGCCCTCCTGCGCATCATTGCAGCCTGTCTGGCCAGCGTCGTCGTCAGCACCAGCGCCGTCACCCAACTGCTGGTGCGCGCCACGAGCCCGCTGACCACCGACAGCCGCCTCGATCTCGGCCTCAGCTGGGTCATTGGCGTTCCGGTCGGCGGTCTGGCTGCAGCCTGGCAGATGGGCCGTCTGTTCTGGCTGCTGTTGGAGCCATCGGAGAATGGCCGCGGCCACAGCCATCGACCGGCTCTTCAGTTGGCAGCTGACGTCCTGATGGAGATACTTCTGGGCGTCGGAGCGGCCATCTGCGTGGTCCTGGCTGGCTTCCAAGCTGCACGGCATCTGTCGTTCAACCGGACGCACAACGAACACAGCTCTCCCAGTGCAAAGACGCATTACCGCGATGTCGGTCCGGAGATCGCTCTGACTGCCCTTCTGGGACTGCTGATGTACGTATCACACAGGCCCTCGCCCTATTTTGGCACCGATTAACTCAACAGGCTGTCGAGCTTCGGCATCCTGGGCTTGGTGCTGTCTGAGGCCTGTCGACGGCGACGTTTCTCCAGCGGCAACAGCAGTAGCTCAAGTGTGATTGAGATAATCCCACGAAGATGACATAATGAGAATACTGGTTCAAATGTACTCGCTGAACTATTCAACAATTGCAACTGTCTGCCGTCTTCTCTTAATTACCGCCTGTCCCCCCAACCACGGACGCAAAGACCTCCTGCGTGTGTGAATAGACAGTGTCGGCCATGCCCTTCTCCCGATACGCAGCAGTTCGTTTATTCGGCGCCAGTGCTTCGCCGTTCCAGTTAAGGCGGTACGCACCGCTGGCAATGATGCCGTCTGCGCCGGAGATTGCCATCGTCGGCCCATTCTTGCTGTTGCTGTCGCTCTCGGTGCTTCTGGGAGGGTAGTACGTCGACGAGGCCATGAACAGCACGCGCTGGCCACTCTCGGCTTGGGGCACGGAGAGGAAGCTGAGCAGTGGTGCGATCAGGCGCCACAGCATCTTGGCCCATCGCGGCAGCGGGCTCTTGCTGGCCAGATCCGTCACCACATAGCCGGGGTAGTAGTGGGCGAGGGCGATGCGGCCGGGATATCGAGACACGAGGGCCTCCATGTAAAAGGTGGTGAAGGAGGCGTTCTGGCCGCCACGCAGCCGAATGCCCTGGTTCTCTGGCTTCCGGAGAGCGAGGTCCGACTCGACGATGGCGCCCTCCAGCTTGGGGTTGAAGACAGACACGACGTGGCCCGGCGAGTT
Source organism: Grosmannia huntii (assembly GCA_019925595.1). NCBI lineage: Eukaryota > Fungi > Ascomycota > Sordariomycetes > Ophiostomatales > Ophiostomataceae > Grosmannia > Grosmannia huntii. The sequence goes on from JADHKJ010000045.1 coordinate 42,195, forward strand.
GTCGTCGTCCCCCTGTGCCGACAGAAGGAGCGGCAGCAACCGGTCGACCACGCGCATGCGGCCGTAGTAGAAAAGCGAAGACGCAAAGTCGAGGCCCTCGACCGTCTGATGCTGGCTGAGTGATAAAACGCCCTGCGTGGCCACTAGCAGGTCGATGCGCGGCCCGTGGCCATCCTTTCGCGAAGCAGTGCTCTCGGCTGCCGTGATGGTCTCACAGACGTCATCCACGTCTGCCAGCAGGCTGAGATCTCTCGCCTTGACAAACGCATACTGCCCATCGGCGTAGGCGGTTCGACAGTCAGCAATCAGCGTCTCGGCTGCCGCCTGGGACCGGCCAACAACGTACACACGCAGACCGCGCGTGGCCTTGGCCTTGCCGAAGACGGTGGCGATGCCCACCAGAGCGTACGCGCCTATGCCGGCAGTTCCACCTGTGAAGACGGCCACATACGGCCGGGAACCGTTGCGGGCGAGAGCCTGGTTGGCGGTCTCGACGACAGACAGCGCAACCATTGTAGCGGGCGGTTGATGGTGAAGGTGGTGGTGATGGTCTCGAAGATGACGTAGTGTGTCGTCTTGTCATCTGTCACTGTAAGCTCCGGATACACTTGCACACCGTACGAGATACAGGTCTACTTTATACATCGTCTTGACGCATCGGCTTGGCCAGAACATCAAACCAGGAGGATCGAACGGTCTGGGTGCGGGGCTTCATCTTTCATCGTTGGCTCCAGTCATGGCCCAACACAACCCGGATTTAGTGAGCTGACTCCGGCCATCAGGAGTAGTCGAAATTGCAAAAGTACGCAGCTTGGACGGTTTTAGGGGTGTCATGTCGTTCCTACTTCCTATCGCAGTACGGACTACATGACGGAGAGGGTCTGATTCTGGGGTTGTCCGGAGTTGCAGCATGCATGTCTTTGGTTTGTGGTTCCATGCACGGAGTCTTCAGTACATACGGGTCGTCTTGCGTTCAAATGGCTTCAGTCTGTGATTCTCCTCTGTCTCCAAAATGTCTTTGCTTCTTGATTCACTCGAATTCGAGTCTGAAACACACACCCCTGTATTTTCCAGCTGTGGCCGCTCTCACTCCGGCGGTGGCGTTCCTGGATAGCGCACGGCTCCTTCTGGGATGGGCACCACGGCCTTGTCTGCGTAGATGTGCTGGGCCACGGTCCAGTTCAGCCCCGACACGATGACGCCGCCTTTGACGCTGACCGTTGACGCACCCGTGCCGTCGGCCTCGATGGCCTGGTGCAGCAGCCGCGACCCGCAGGTGGTGCAGAAGTAGCAGTCCATGTCACGGCCACTGCGGCATCGCTCGCCCGGCCGCCGGTACACGCTGACCTTGGCGCGCACGGCAGGCTCCAAGGGGAAGATGCCCTGCGCCGGAAAGATAGCCGACGTGCCGTAAGCCGAACTGCTCTGGTGCCGGCACTCATCGCAGTGGCAGTGATACACGGCCAGAGGAACAGCCATAGGCAGGCGAAATATGACAGTTTTGCACTGGCACGCGATATCCATGGTCGAAAAGGCCATTGGAGAATGTGTGATGAAGGTGATGTTTGCTGTGTCAGCAAAACAGAGATGTGGGGCATATATACAGTGCTAAAATTTCCCTCACACGCTGCTGGGCTTCCAGATGACGTAGTCAGCAAATCGCGTCGAGAAAGAGCGACGAATACGTTTTACGCCGGGAGAATCCATTCTATGGTAAATCGACAGGCTTATGTAATTCCTGCGAGGTTTCTGTTTCTCGTTCTGAAAATAGAATTGCAATTGAAATATAAAGCGTATACCTGATGGTTTTCTTTAATTAAGGCCTTAAGTTGCCACACCTGGTCAAATATCCCACGTTTGCTAAGAACGCTCAGCGATCACGGTAAAACGGACTCGCCTAAAGACTAACGAAGCGCTAACGCAAGGGAGAAGACCAGCAACGGCATTGGAGGCAGTTGCAGAGTAGGTATAATAAGTGTCAGCTGTCATTCTAGGGTAAGTTGATTCGAACAGGTCGGCCGAGATGTCGGTGATAAGCTCCACAAAGGTAGCTGTTGCAGCCGTCGTTAAGGCCTGTGGAACGGGCAGTAATGCCATGGCGCTGTAAGACAACGAAACGTTTTTCTCATTGTCTAGCCTTCCGGACTTTGTAGCAGAATGTCCGAATCGTCGCAGACGCTCAAAGAGACCAGCGGGCATTGCGCGACGGTTATAGTCCGATTGCATGTCATCCTTACTCTTGTTGACGGTTTTGATGGTTTTTTTCACGAATTCGCGTCCGGCTTTCCCGTTGCCCAAACACGCAAGAGTCGTGGCGAACATGCCGATTGCTATCGACGTGTTGCGTGCCATTTTCTTTCTCAGATGATCTGGGGCGCCATCGACAGTGGCCCAGACCGCGGCCGTGATGGCCTTCTCTGTAGCCTCCAATCGATCAGATGAAAGACATTCCGTTTTGGCGTCTGTGTATTTCTCGTCCAGCGTGCCAGTCGGTTTGTACGGGGGCGGCTGATCCTGGTCCTCTCCCTTATGTTTCTCGGGATAGCCATTGGGCGTATTGTCCCTCTTCAAAGGGCTTTTCAAAGTGGGCTTCGAAGCGGGGGCCATCTTTTCTTCCAAAGTAAGATTCTTAGAAGAGGGATTCTGCTTTTGGGAATGAAGGTTGGCATGCCAAGGGTATGAGATGATGGAAGAGAACAGGTTTACAACTTGACGGTGGGTTGGTCTCGTCCTTAAATATTTATCTCTTATGAACAAAGAAAGCCGGAGCAACAGACCGAAGAAGCATAGACAGGACGATCATAAGCCACGTAAAGCAATACGATTACCCTCCCTGAGTTTATGATGTAATGTAGATCAAGCTAGGATATGAAAGACAGTGCCGAAGAGGGCACAATGTGTTTACGGTGGTAGACTGAAAGCCGATACAAGCTGACCGCAATAAAAGATAACCCGTGATGATGCCAAGCGATAGTGGGGAAGGGGCACATGCTTAAAGGCATGTTGTGGATAGAAGTGTAGTAAACCAATGTAGTTGGTTTGCTTTACGCCGTTGGTGGCCGTCTAAGGTCTGGCTGTTTAGTGGAACTCGAGGGTCTGTCCTCTGAAGACAAAAGGGATTTCGATACAAAATACATACCATTTTTCTAACAGAATTTTCATCAGAAGCTGTTGCAAAACGTCCAAGTAGATGTGCATTAAGGATGGTTAGTTATAAAACAGCAATATACTAGTAAGGTTTCAGCGCCCAACAGGCAGTAAAACTCCGCATCAGGACTTACAGAACGTAAAGTAAAAGGCCGTCGAGCGTTACCCGTTGGAAGACATATTCTTGTAATAGATCTGCCCCTATACCAGACTTGAGTCGGCCTCGCAAATGATAAACGGCTAAAAAAGGACTTGCTTTATATACTATATTACTTGCCCAAGTCTAATTAGACTTTAGTCTACGCCGTAGTTGATCAAAGTATACTTATGGTACATAATAAAGCTGCCAACAGCCTGAACCGGCTTTTATGTTAGATACATCCTACATGCTTTCTGTGCGGTCCTTGTGGCCTAGTGACGTTGGTTATGCATGGACGTCCATGACCGGTATGCCGCTCGCATCCCGGACGAGATCGTCCATTTCGCTCGGATCGTTAGGCAGAACGAGATTCAGAAAAACTCCAATGACAGCCGCGATAATGAAAGGCGTTTCCACAATCAGGTTAAGGCCCTGCTCAAAACCGGACAGGTAGACATTCGGACCAGAATAGTCTAGGATCTGGCTGAACCAGTTTGGCTGGACAGTGTCCATCAGGCCGATGCCGAGGCTTTACAGTTAGCTTGCAGGGCGAAGAAACGAGAAGCGACCGAGCAGCAAGGCTTACCTAGCCGTCAAGATGAAGCGGTTCCGCCTTGTAAAGGGCACGAGGCCCAGAACACGGACACCGGCCACGGCAATTGTGGAGTACAAGAAGACCTGCATGCCACCAAGAACGGACGGCGGCATGGAGCCGAAGACGGCGCCAAACTTGCCAAAGATGCCCATGAGGACGAGAAAGGCACTAGCGCACCAGCCAGCGCGGCGGGAAGCGCAGCCGGTGAGAGATAACGCCATTGTTGGCAGCCTGGGAGACCATGGGCGGGCCGGTGCCCAGGGCAGAGACGAGACTGCAGCGGCCATCGCAGAGGATGCTGCCCTGGATGCGGGAGTTGAACTCTGTGCCCTCGATGTCGACATTGCTAATCTCGGCGGTGGCCAGGATTTCGTGCATGCAGGAGACGGCCTCGCAGATGAACATGATGAGCAGCGGCAGAACCAGGGCGCCATCGACGGAGTGGAAGGTGTGGACCCAGAGAAAGGTGACAGCAGGCGCCGCTTGAATATGGGTCATGAACCAATAGCCGGTGAGACCAGACACGAGACAGCCGACGAGGAGGCCGAAGATGACAGAGGCCGACTTCATGAGGGGCGAGCCGAACTGCTCGACACACACGATGGTGAGAAAGACGCTGAAGCCGAGGCCAATGAGCCTGGGGTGGCCCCAGAGCAGCGGCTTGGGGGCAGCGATATTGGGGCAGAGGGCGTAGTAGCCAGGGACGCCCTCGCAGGAGCTGCTGCCGGCCCGGCTGTGGGCGCCGTTGCCAACGAGATGGACGCCGACGAGGAGCAGCAGGCTGCCGGTGACGACTTTGGGGAAGATGTGCTGCAGCGAGCGCGGCGGGACAAAACTCATCAGCACCTGGACCCAGACGGTGCACAGCATGATGCCGAGGACAGCATCCCAGGCATCGGGGCAAGGCAACAGCGTGCCGTCGACAGCGGTGGGACAGGTGCCGTTGGCATAGCGCATGGAGGCATAGCTGGAGGTGAGGGGCAGGATGTCAAAAGTCGGGCCAACGACGGAGAGCAGGCCTGTGCCAATGCAAAAGGGCGTCCGGGCGATGTGTAGCCGGGTGACCTGAAGAGCTGTGGCGATGCCGGTGCAGATGAAGGCGGCCGACACGAGGTACTGCGTTGTGGCCGAGTCCAGGTGGAAGGAGCCGCTAGCAACGGCCAGAGGAGGACTCACGACGGAACCAATCATGCAGAGGGCGTGCTGCAAGCCAAGAATGACGGTCAGCAGCACCGGCACCTCGTCGTTGAGCCCGTAGAACGGCGCCTTGTAGTCGCGGTACCGCTGGTTGAGCGGCCAGATGTTGGGCGTCACCAGGTAGAGATAGTCGTAGTCGCCCAGCCATCCCTCTCTGGTGGTGAACTGCCATTGCAGCCTGGCCGCCTGTGTCTTCCAGCCAGCCGTGGCTACGACATCCGGCTCTAGCGTGGGCACCTCCAGCATGTCAAGGGTGGCTGTCTCCTTCTCCAAAGCCGACGTCGAAGACGCTGCCATGGTCGAGATTCCGGAAAAAGCCTTATTACGTCGGGACGGCTTGGCTATGGCTGCTGTGCTTTCATATACATAGCGGGTCGTGTGCTCGTTGTCCTTGCACGGGCAAATCTTATCCTATTCAAGTGCCAGTGTAATTCTGTCCGTACAGATGTGTCGCAGTGACCGTGGATCCATCGGAGGTGGCCGTCAATCTGCAGCAATCTTCAGACAGGTTGTAGACTTCCGGAGGTCACCTAACCTCCCGAAGGATCCACCACCAGATAAGACCAAGCCGTAATCTGCGGTCAAAGACTGATGAGATGCATACTATAACGAGTATAGAGTACGTCTTGATTATTCGTAACCCCAGCCAGACACCAAAGTCGCCTGAACACCACTTCGGGCTTGTATGCCACGGATAGCTGTCCGTGCAGCCGTAACAATAGCGGTCTCGTCCAGCCCGACCAGAGCTCCGTCTTGCACCAGAATCCTGCCGTCCACCATGACCAGCTCCACGTCTCTGCCCGTGCAGGTGCCGACGACGACGCTGACCGGGTCACAGCCGCCCAGTGCGGCCATCTCGGGGTCCCATGGGGCAGCACAGAGGCCCCGGACGTCCAGCACGACGAGGTCCGCCTTCTTGCCTACCTCGAGGCTCCCAATCTCCTTCTGCAGCCCCAGTGCCGTGGCCCCGCGCACGGTAGCCATCTCGAGGGCTGCGTGCGCACACAAAGACGTGGCATCCTGGCTGCGACCCCGGTGCAGGATCGATGCCAGATGCATCTCGCGCAGCATGTCGTACGTATTGTTGCAAGGAGCGCCGTCGGTGCCCAGGGCGACATTGACGCCAGCCGCCGTCATCGCGGGCACACAGGCGATGCCGGATGCGAGCTTCAGGTTGCTGGCCGGGTTGTGTGCCACAGACGTGCCGGTCTGCGCCAGGATGGGCAGGTCGACGGCGAGATCGAGGTGGCACATGTGCGCGAGCACCGTCGTGCGACCTGTCAGCCCGGCGGCGGCGCAGAACTGCATCGGCGACTGGCCATAGACGGACCGAAAGATGGGCAAGTCATCTGGTGCCTCGGCACAATGCATCGTGATGCCAATGCCACGCTCGCGACAAGCAGCACTGACCTGGGCGTAGCCATGCAGCGGAGCACCACGCGGTGTGCCATAGGCAGCCCAGACGTGCAGCCGGCCGGCATAGGTGTCGTGGTGCTCGTCGTGGGCGGCCAGCAGCGATGCAATGCTCATCGTGTGTACATCTTTGTCCCGTGCATCCGTCATCTGCAGCGCCGGGTTTGTCTCCACAAACTTGACCAGCTTGCCCAGACTCGCTCGGATCCCCATCTCCTCCACGGCTCGGGCGACGTTGCCCAGGCCACTTCCGTGCGTCAGCATCGCCTCCAGAAAGCAGGTCGTCCCGCTCTTCAGCATCTCGGCAATCGTCAGTCGTGCTGCCACATATCCGTCGGCTTCGTCATCTTTGCCTCCGTACGCCCGCCTCCAGCGGCCATATGCGGTCACATAGCCAGCTGTGTAGCGGAAGGTCCTCTGCCAGGCCTCGTAGCATCGACTGTGCCAGATGTGCGTGCGTGTTGACTAGGCCGGGGATGATGATCCGGCCGGGAAGAGCAATCGTGCGGGTGTTCTTGGGGAGCGACGGCGGTGGCACTGCAGCCACGTAAGATATGCGCGTGCCGTCGACAAGGAGGAAACCCTTGAGGATGATTCGTCTCGTTGTGTCGACCGTGATGATTGTTGCCTCTGTGAAGAGCGTGCTTTCTGCCATTCTGGATAACACTTGTGAGCAAGTTAAACATGTAGGGCACTTCTAAGGCATTACCTTACGTTACAGACTAGTGGTGCACCGAGTAAAAGCCACTGGTGTTAAAGTATAGGTACCTATTGTGTGTGTGTTATAGCTGGTATCTTGCTGTAAATAGTATTAACAGCTAACGATATACTACCTTTTTATTAGAAGCGGTAAGTCTAAAGATGCATTCTTGTTTCGAGCTCTCGCTGTCCCGCTGTATTACCCCGCCATAACAGCATCAGATGCCCCACAGCATGTCCCCGCATTTTGCGCAGCTGATCTTCTGAGACGATGCCGGCGACAATTGTCAGTATCCGGTGTCTAACCGGGCCGGTGAGCTGATTATGCGGTCTCGCGTTGTTCAGCAGGACTTAACGCCGAAAACGGCTCCGAAACACATCCGTCCGATAAGGCAAGAACGTCGCTTGGACCATTTGATCGTGCCTTCCGCCTTGGCAAGAAAAAGAGAAATACAGGAGTTGTATTTTGGCTTCCAACGTGAGAAGCTTCAAGACAAAGCAGACAAGTTCCGCCCACGCCAACACGCGCTCAACCATGATCTCGCAGGCCCCCACCCCTGGCAGCGGCCCAGGGCTCGCCGGCGATGTGCTGCTCATGTTCATGCCCACGCCAGACGGCGGCTACTCGTGGCCAGACGCCAGCTGGATCGCGGCGACAGAGGCACGCCACCCCGGTCTACAGGTGCGGTGGCTGCCCCATGAAGACCCGGCGACGGGCAAGCCGCGCACGCCCGAGGAACTGCCGGCAGAGGTGTGGGAGGGCGTGACGCTGCTGTGTTCGTCGTGGGCGCCTCCAGCACGGCTGATGCCCCATGTGCGCTTTATCCAAGCACCGTCAGCAGGTGCGGACCGCTGGCTGCAGCACGAGGCCTACAAGGACGGACGCGTGACGCTCTGCACGGGAAACGGGACGCACGCGTAAGTGGGGAGAGGAGGAGCGCGAGACAGCGACAAGAAGCTGACAGCCCAGAACACAGATTGCCGAGTGGGTGATGGGGACATGGCTGATGTGGCGTCACCGCTTCCTGGCCTTTGCCGAGTACATGAAGACGGGCAGCGGGTTTTCCCAGCAGAAGGCGCACGGCGCGTTGGAGTCGACGGGCTCGCGAGTGTGCGTACATGGGCAGCCCTTGCGCGTGATCTGTTGCTAACAGGGCCAGGGGCATTCTGGGCTACGGCGCCATCGGCCGGCAGGTGGCACGACTGTGCACATCGCTCGGCATGGAGGTGTATGCGTACACGCGGACGGAACGAACGACGGCGGCAGCACGACGCGACGAGAGTTTCCGGGTGGCGAACACGGGCGACCCAGACGGCGAGTTGCCGGCTCGCTGGTTCCACGGCGACGGCGCGACGGCAGTGAACACGTTTTTGGCACAAGACCTGGACCTGCTGGTCGTCGCTGCGCCACTGACGGCCGCCACGACCGGGCTGCTGAACACGGAGCAGTTTGCCGTGCTGGGCCGCCGACCGGCCTCCACGTACGTCGTCAACATTGCGCGGGGACCTGTGGTGGACACGGCCGCCCTGATCCACGCGCTCGAGAGTGGCCAGATTGCCGGCGCAGCCCTCGACGTGACCGACCCGGAGCCGCTGCCGGCCGACCACCCGCTCTGGAAGGCGCCCAACGTGTTCATCACGCCGCACGTCAGCTGGCAGAGCCAGAAGCGCTGGGCCCGGGCGCTGGAGATGCTGGAGCTCAACCTCGCTCGCATGGCCGCTGGCGAGCCGCTGGTCAACGTGGTCAACAAGGAACAGAACTACTAGGGAAGGTGGGGTACTCTGTAGATAGAAGTGGAATGGCCAAGACCGATCCCCACTGACTATGGCGAATGTTTAATCCGCATCCACTTGCAAGTGGTCGACCACGCATCAGAAGAACGAAGCCCCCTACACAGCCCAGGCCATCATCAAACACAAACGCACAATGACAGAGGGAATCATCCAGCAGATCATACAGTCGGGCAAGCGTGAGGGCACGTACTACGAGTCCGGCCCAACGACCATCCCCCCCGAGACCCGCCGGCGGTTTGAGGAGTACGTTGGGACGGCACCAGACGACGTGATTCCGTATCTGGCCGAGTTTGTGTGTCTGTCCGAAGCCCGTTCTGTGTCTGATGTGTGTTGCTGACGCACCTGCAGCGGGACCGTCTCTGGGACGTCTATCCGTGGCCGTGTGTGGGCCAGTTCAAGTTTGTGTCACTCACGCTGTACCGACAGCCGTCGTACGGCCGGATCTGCGACATTGTCCGCCGCGGCGGCCGGTACCTAGACATAGGTTGTGCGGCAGGACCTACGGTACCTGATGCTAGACGCGGCCATGGGCCAGACGGACGGGTCTGGCAACCCGCTGACGCCGGCTGCGCTCTCAGCCAACTCGTTTGGCCTCGACCGCATGGCCGGCTACATTGAGACGGCCTACGACTTCTTTGGCGACCGCGACCGGCTGCAGACGCGCTTCCTCGTTGCCGATCTGTTCGACCGTCGTGTGGATGGCCCGGTCGAGCCACTGCTGCGCGGATCAGTCGATGTGCTGCACACCGGCATGATCGTACACGTCTGGGATCTTCCTGGTCAGCACTGGGCCTGCGAACGCATCGTCGAGCTGCTGGCACCGCGGCCGGGCGTCATCGCTGTTGGCAACAATGTGGCCCGTCGCGAGGGCAATGCTGGCGACTACATAGGCCCCGAGGGCACCATCATGTACAAGCACGACGCGGCCAGCTTCCGGCGCATGTGGGCAGACGTCGGCGACCGCACTGGCACCCGCTGGGAGATCCGCACCCACAATGACCCCGTTGTCGGCCTCAACGGCGAGACCGCCCATTGGATCGACCCCGACACCAGCCGGCTGTACTGGGAGGTCGAACGGCTGTAGGCTGTGTATTCCTCTTTGTGTCTATAGCCACTCTTTCACTACTCCAACAGATGAAAGGCCAACTTACAGCACATGTCACGCGGTCGTGACGTCAGCAGCTGATCCGCCATGTCCATGCTGTAGTGCATGTCGTCGGCCAGCGAGGTGCGGTAACGGGAGTAGACCGCGTGCAGCAACGCACGCATCTCCACCATGGCGACGCTGTTTATGTTAGCCACGAGAACAGACGCGCCGGTCTCGGACAGACTCACTTCTTGCCAATGCACATGCGCGGGCCAGCACTAAAGGCAAACATGTGACGGTTGCGACCAGCTGCACCCTCGGCCACGAGCCAGCGTTCAGGCAGAAACACGTCAGGCTCAGGAAACACGTCGTCGTGGAGCCGGTGTAGCGTAAAGGACTGGGAGCTGACCACAGTGCCGCCCGGTAGCTGGTAGCCGTCCACGGTGCAGCCGCCAGCAGGAACGTAGCGCGGCAGAGGAAGCGTTCCCGGAGCCCAGAGCCGCAGAGCCTCACTGATGACGGCGTCGAGGTAGGGCAATGTGTGAAGGCTGTTTCTGCCCGTCCTCTCCTGCAGTTCCGCCGTCAGCCGGGCCATGCGTCCTGCATTGCGTGGCTGCGACAGCTCGTGCATCAAAAAGCACAGCGTGTCGCCTGTCGTGTCGATGCCAGCGCCAATGTGGTCCAGACACTCGGCCACCTTCTCGGACATGGCCAACTCGTCGTCTCCGTACGTCTGCAGCCGTGATCCCAGCGTGATCGCCGACAGGTCCCGCTGCCGCATGCAGCCCCATGCGTACTCGCTGATCCGGCTACCCGTCTGGAGGCTGGCCCGGCTCAGCATCGCCTGCAGCGCCGCCAGACGCGGAAAGTAGTGCTGGAGGACGAGGGCTGGGGGATGTCTTATGTCAGCATGCACGTGATTCAACCCAGCATCTACATCACCACACGCACTTCGTCGACTGTCATTGTACGACAGCGTCTGCACCATCCGGCCGTCCTGGCCGCCCTCAAGCGAGCGTGTTCCATGCGGATCGAAGCACACGGCCGTCACGCAGTCGAGCGCGTAGCAGTGGAGGTAGAACTGGCACGTTAGCAGGCCGCCTCGAACCATCTACACTGCAGCTTTGGCTTGGTTTACATAGACGTCCGCGTTCGCCGTCTGGGTGCACTGCTGCACAAACATGTCGGCACGCTCGCCAATCAGGTCGAGCATCGGTTGCCTCAGAACGCTCGTGTTGGAGTAGCGGTCGGCAAACCGCTTCTTCTTCTCCCTGTGCTCGTCCTTATCCAGAGCCGTGAACAGATTCCTTGATTAGTCAGCACCCCACCCGGTCGATCCCACCGCCACCACGTACCTCTTCCCGCCCTGCTCGAAGAGGGTGTACAGCTCCGTCTTGGCGAAGCCGCCACCAGTTACGTAAATGTCGCGCATGGCTGTGGAGGACACAAAGGAGGCTTCGCCAGGGGCCACCCGCACGACCGGTCCGTAACGGAGGTGCAGCCCGTGGATCCACAGCCGCTTGTTGCCACCGTACTCATGGTAGATCAACACGAGGCCAGTCAGGTTCGTGTACCAGGGTCCCGGCAGCCGGCTGGTGACCGCAAACGCCAATCGATAAATCAGCCAGCCAGCCAGTAGGAGTATCCCCAGACCGACAGTAGCTGTCGAGGCGATCGTGTTTGCAAAGAAATCCATGGCCGGAGTAGGAGCTGTGCCAGGTGCGTTGTGATCGGAAAGTGCGCGCGTCTTTTAAAGTTCAATGGCCGACTTCTTCTCTCGTACGATACCGCTAGCCGGGATCTTTGCAAGACGGGCTATTGTGATAAAGGCCTCGGCAAGATGGACATGCCGTTCATCGAAATCGGTCCTCGTGACAAAACGAATCGAAAAATCGACAGACACTAGCACCAGAAGGGTAAGTGTAAGAGATGCTGGGGAGACCCATACAGGCTTATCTCCCGGAGCTAACCAAGCCTTTCGTTGATGCTACAGGTCCTCCACTCACAGAGCCGTTACTCATATCTCGAACAAATTTTGTCCTTCTGGAAGGGCACGCCGATATGACCGCACGGAAGTGGCTTTGAGGCTGCCTCTGTCGATCAAGCTGTACTTAAGGAGAGCGTCCGCCTGATTGTGTAGCATTGTGTAGCTCGTGCATCCTGTTTTAAACGTCCATCATCGTCAGCACCCCCACACCCTCACACAGGATGGTGCACGAGGAGAAGCTGTCGACCAGTAGCGGCAGCGACGAGCCAGACACCAAGGCGGCCAAGAGCATCACTGCAGTGGCTCTGGACGCGGAGAAGGCCGACGCGGGCGACGGTCTGGCTAGCCGACCAATACGGTTGGACCCCTACGGCATCCCACTGCAGCCAACGCCGACAGAAGACGAACGCGACCCGCTCAACTGGTCGCGGGCGCGAAAGCACACGATCCTCTTCATTGTCTGCTATGCCACCTTCCTGGCTGTCTACATGACCGGCACGTCGATCGAGGCCTTCTTCCTACTCGAGACGCAGTTTGACGCCACCTACTCGCAGGTCAACTGGTCCTTTGCCATCCCTTCGCTCGGCCTCGCTGTCGGCCCGCTGCTCTTCAACTCTCTCGCCGACAGCCACGGCCGCCGGCTGGTGCTGCTTGTCTGCACCGCCATCGCCATCCTCGCCAGCGGCTGCACCACTATCCGCCGTCTCAGCTACGGTGGCTACATGTTCTTCCGCTTCCTCCAGGGCATCGGCGGTGGCCCTCCCGTCGCCATCGGCTTCAGCATCATCCGCGACTTCTCCTGGGAGCACGAGCGCGGCTTCAACGTCGGCATTTGGGTCATGGCCCTCGACATTGGCGGCGTGCTCGGCGCCCTAGTCGGCGGCTTCACCGCTGCCACCGGCATCTACTGGGCCAACTACCACGTTGCCATCGCCTATGCTGCCCTCTTCCTCCTCGAGATCTTCTGCCTTCCCGAGACCCTCTACCCCCGTGACCAGATTGTCGAGATGACCGACCGCGGTGAGGACGTCAGCCTTCTCAAGTGCACAACGGACTTTAAGCCTTGGGTGCGTCTTTTCCTTGCTGTATATTTGTGGCTCTCTGCTTACGTTCCAATACCTGCAGACTGTTGCACAGATCCCAGGCGTTCCACACCCTCGACCAAAGCAGGCCATTATCCGCTTCGTCAAGCCCTGGGCCCATCCCAGGCTCCTGCTGGCCCTGCTTCCCTACGTCTTTCTCGAGTACTGGTGGTAGGTTGTCGGTCTTTATACACTCCCCAGGTACGCTCTATCGCTAACGCGCTGAAGGATCTGCTCGTATCTCACTATGGTGCCGGCGGCCTACGAGAACTACACTACGCAAATACAAGGCCTTCTGTTCGTCGGTCTGATGCTTGGCACTATACTAGCTGAGCTGCTAGTCTCTGGCCGACTCAGCGACATCCTTACTTCACGCATGGCCCGACGCAACAACAATGTGCGCACGCCCGAGATGCGCATCTATCTGGGCTACCCCGGCGCCGTTCTGGCTGCTGTCGGCTGCATCATATGGGGCATATCCATCGACCGCAACTGGCACTGGATTATGGGACAGGTTGCGTTTGTGCTGTGTAAGTCTTACCTGCCGTGTTCTCTTGCGTTCCTGCTAACAGCCATACGACGTAGATTCTGCTGGCCTGCAGCTGGGCAACTCGGCTGTGTCTACATACCTCTTCGACTGCTACCCCAATCATGTCGTCGAGATGATGACCTTTTACTGTGTTGTGCTCAATGTGAGGCTCCACCCCCAAGAAGCCCATGTTGTTCCCATGTTCTGACGTGTGCTTTGGTAGCTCTCTGCCTTTATCGAACCTTGGTTTATCAACTACTGGGTCGATTCCGTCAGTAAGTCAGCTATGGCCTACGTGTTTAAATACTGCCCCGTTTCTCTGTCCAGAGCTGACTCACTGTCTGCAGGCTATACCTGGTGCTTTGTCACTCAGGGCCTGATCACTCTGCTTCTAATCCCAGCCTATGCTCTACTGCAAAAGTTTGGTCCGCGGCTGGAGAAGGCCATGGTTTTCGATTAGATGGAGGACACATATTTTATATACACCAAATAATGCGTTGAAATACTCCGTAGACATCTTAGCTCTGGACCATGCCAGCAAACGGTCCGCTTGATTCGACGATAAGGAAGACTGAGATATCCGCTTGAAATGGAAGGGCGAATAAGGGGGAGATAAGCATGTGTGGAGTACTCGTACTCATGTGCGAAGCGGTGAGATCAGTACTTGAACTGTACTTCTACTTCGACCGAGTACAATGATACAGGGCGGCGAATCACGTGTGTGTAGTACTTGTTGCGCGTGCTGTTAGGGTTAGTCTTTTGCCATTCTGCTGATGTGTACTGTGTGCATTTGCAATAAATGCAATACTGTCCAATCCGATGACCATGCAAAACGCTTTCCGCATGGCACACGGATTGATGCTCGACCAAACACTATTTTGTCAGAGTTACGGAGCCAGAGAACCGGTTCTGTCTTCCAAGCTGCTCCATTTTGACCTTGGTGCCCCGTTTAATCTTCACAGCCACAGAGCCCACTATTCCGTACTATGTCTACTTCGTTTAATCCAAGAAGGCGCCGATACTGGTTGTGGAAGTTGATCCATTGGCAAGCAGGCATACGGAAGAAGACCAAATTAGCACAATATATGGCTTCATCTCGGAAAAACGCCAGTGAAAGTTCTCCGCGATACGAACATATCGAGAAGGCCCCTGCCCGACCTACAGCTTCTATACCACTAAATCTTGGGAGTGCAACGGCTTTCTCCACGGGCGCTTTGCCTTATACGAATGGTCTCGATCTAAAGGTGGACATCGGACCCTCGACACAACCCTCCCGCTGCTGCTTCCACCGTCAGATCCCCACTGCAGGTTTCGCGAGTAACCGAACATCTTTCGGATGCGGTTGGAAGCGTCAACCTCGTCGTGGGGGGCGGGTACCCAGACCATGGTTACCTAAATAATGCATCGCTTCCATGGCCAACTGAGGACTTGTGTGAAATAATACAGAGGCTCGACGCTGCCACAAAGGCCTGCGTTACTGCCCTCTCAGACTGCTTGTTCATTCTGGTGCAGATATTAAAAAGGGAGAAAAGAATTGTGCGACTCGCACTGCCTGTTGACCGCATATGCAGTATTGTGGCCAACCACTGCAGCTGTTGGGCTAATGAATGCGCGTGTTCTTGTCGCTCTAGCGGAACGCATCAGCTCCTCAAACTCAATGGCGCAATTCTTCAGCGGGTCTGCAAGGACGGACGCCTACGAGGCCATCAGCACTGCCTATCTAAGAAGCAGGCATCACATTGAAGAATCACAAGCTGCGAAATCCACCCAAACAAATGATGTCCGTCTCCATGTCTATCAGACACGACCTTCCGAGAGCTTCTATTGCTGCCGTGGACAGAGACGTTACTGGTGCTTCGGTCGCCGTTTCTGTCGCTCAGTCTGCCTTGTTGGCAGCTGCTGGGAGGTGACTGGCCAAGGAACTGCCACGACATCCACAGAAGCGCCTGCAGTTGATTTGAAAGCTTGGACAAATGCTGACAAGGGAATAACGGCAGCCGTTGTCTACGTGGGTCGTAGTAATCTCCGTCGAATCTCTACGTTTGGCGGTGGCGTTGAGGCTCTTGATTTGGTCCGTGCCGTTCTTGCGGCAATCCGGAAGTACGGTGACGAAGACGGCGAAAGACGGAAATATGACTACCCACATTAGACAATACGAAAGATACAACATACTACAAGGCGTCTTGTTCTTCAGGGAATAACTTGCATAGTAATAATTTGCCGTCGTATTGCTGTCTGGGTTTTATCTTTTTGTTAATCAATTTCGACGTTGTTTTAGGAGTGCTAGTATGGACTTCCATTTGGTGAGAGCCCCTTTCTCGAAACCGACTTACCGCTATGCATATGCAATGCTACGTCGTAAGAGTATCCATAGCCGAGGCCTAATAACCGAACTTGCTCCGTGGTCCAGGCCAGAGGAGTAATCGTGTAAGATGTACGGAGTATCGGAGAACACGATCTCTCTTTACGAAGTGCGCCCTATGTCGTATTCTGTTGTATCAAGCCCCTGCGGGGGCTTTTGCCACTTCTACAGGCTGGAGCAATCTGGCTGAAATGCATGGCAATGTATATCCGTACTTCCGCCCCAACCAAGGCATTCGTAATTTGGGATTGCGCTAGCATTATCGCTACTTAAAGCCGAAAAGCAACTTCCTGCCCGGCCGGCAGGGCTTCCAGATGCTATGTAATCACCACTCTGTCGGTAGGTATTTTGTGCTAGTCCTCAGTAGCTTTGCTCGTAGCCTCGACTTTCCAATGCTGCAAGCCCTTGTTCTGCAGCTTCAAAACGAATGTAAAGCCAGCATTTGTGACACCGGAGAACGGCAGCCATAGAAACCCACTCATTTGGCCTCCTGAGACCATCTATCAAGATGTCACTGAAGATCCTATCTTCCCAATCTACGTGGAGCAAAGACGGCAAGTCATCCATGCGGAAGTACGGGTGATGTGGATATTCGGCACTACCAATGTGTGGAATAGCTACGTATTACTCCGTATGGTATGCCGCGAGTCGATATATATGAATAGGCTTGCTTGCTGCTGAACTGTGTGTTGCATTTGGTCTTCCTGTCCTTGTCGAAAAATCAGCCAGCTGCCCAGACGACGAACGACCATGGCCTATACAAACAGCGCGCTCGGCACGCCGAGTGACACGGACATCGAGTTCACCATCGAGCAGGACGACAGCCTACGAGATGGAAAAAGCCTTACTCTGACGTTCCAGAACCTGACCGTCAATGTCAAGGCTTCAGAGGAGGCTCTGGGTGCGACGCTGCTGTCCTACGCCGATCCGCGCCAGTTCTTTGCTCCATTCATGGGAGACAAGACGCCTAGCAGAGTAATTGATTGCATCCTTGTCTTTTCGGTCTGGAAGAGGGCTAACACGGCCGCCGCAGAGTATTCTTCGCAACGTGAACGGGCAGATTTCTCCTGGTGAAATGGTAAGCCACAACGGAATCTTTCTCTATCCGGTTAGCACGGTAGCTTACAGGATTCTTGCCTGATGCAGCTCCTTGTTCTCGGCCGTCCTGGCTCTGGATGCACGTCGCTTCTTCGTGTGCTGTCGAACCACCGTGAGTCCTTTGACTCGGTCGAGGGCCAAACGTGGTATGGAAGCATGAACCACAAGGAAGCCCGCAAGTATCGTCAGCAAATCATGATGAACACAGAAGGTTAGCCTGTCTAACCAGCCCTGACGCTGCGAGTGTTTCGTTTTGCTGATCTGTGTGGCTTCTCAGACGATATCCACTTTCCCACCCTCACTGTGGACCAGACAATCAGCTTTGCGGTCAAAAACAGGACGCCCCGTGAGCGAGATGGCCATATCAGAGAAAAGCACCAATATCTCAGCCACACAAAAGAGAGCGTCCTCGGCGCTCTGGGAATCAGCCACACCACAAACACCAAGGTCGGCAACGAGTTTATTCGTGGCATATCAGGAGGAGAGAGGAAGCGGGTGTCTCTGGCCGAGGTGCTGGCCGGACAGGTGAGAGTTTGACTTTTCAACGGCAACATCTTCGCCTGCTGGGAACCGTCATTTCTGACCACTACCCCCCTTTTGCAGAGCCCTGTACAGTTCTGGGATCAGCCGACCCGTGGTCTCGACTCCAAGACCGCCTTGGAGTTTATTGAGACCCTCCGGGCCGAGGCAGATCAGCGGAAGAAAACCATTGTCGTGACCACCTACCAGGCAAGCAACGGAATATTTGACAAGTTTGACAAGGTCCTCGTCCTGGCTAGCGGCTGTGTCATCTACTATGGCCCACTCAGCCAGTCTCGCCGCTACTTTGAGGCGCTGGGTTTTGTCTGTCCAAAGGGCGCCAACACGGCCGATTTTCTCACGTCTGTCACCGTTCTCACGGAACGCATCATCGCAGCCGGATTCGAAAGCAAGATCCCGAGCACGCCCTACGAATTCGAAGAGGCATACCAAAACAGCCAGATATGCCGAGTTATGCACGACAGCCAAACTCCGGTAGTCTCCCTCGGAAAGGAGGTGGACCATCTCAGAGAAGCCGTCCGTCGAGAGAAGAAGGCCCGATACTACGACAAGAACAGAAGCGTGTATACGGCAGGCCTCGTTGGTCAGGTTATGAACTGCACGGTTCGGTATGCATGTCCAAGAGTGTGGGGGCAAATCGGGGCAAAATCGCTGACACTTTCACAGGCAATTTCAGATCATGATGGGTGATCGGCTTTCTCTCAGCGTCAAGGTTGTTTCTGCAATGATCCAGTCTTTGGTCTGTGGCAGTCTGTTTTACAACCTCCCCGACACCAGTAAATCAACCTTTCTGCGCCCCGGTGTTCTGTTCTTTGCTGTTCTATACTTTTTGTTGGAGGCCATGTCGGAAACCACTGCTTCCTTCTCGGGTCGCCCTATCCTCGCTCGCCATAAGCGCTTCGGCTTCTATCGTCCAACGGCTTTCTGCATTGCCGACGCCCTCACCGATATCCCCGTTGTCATGCTCCAGATTACGATATTTGCAATCATCCTCTACTTCATGTCGGGTCTCCAGGTGGACGCAGGGAAGTTCTTCACGTATTGGATCGTCATCAATGCGAGCACCCTCACTTTCACTCAGCTGTTTCGGATGGTGGGCGCATTGTGCACCAACTTTGGCACTGCATCGCAGCTGACTGGTGTCCTCTCTACCATTTGCTTCGTTTACGGAGGTAAGTTCAATCCAACTAGGATGTGCCCCTGAATAGACGAATGAGGTTCTAACTACGAGGCCAGGGTACTTGATTCCGTTCGAGAAAATGCACCCATGGTTCCGTTGGATATTCTATCTCAACCCCGGTGCCTACGCTTTTGAGTCCCTAATGGGAAACGAGTACGGTGGCCTGAAGCTCCAGTGTGTGGCTCCTCAGATGGTTCCATTTGGGAGCACGTACGACAGCTTGGGAGACTCTTTCCACGGGTGCACTGTCGTTGGAAGTGATGCCAGCGGCACGATCGATGGCCTAACATACATCAGAGAGCAGTACTCGTACTCCGAGGGCCATATCTGGCGTGGCTTCGGTGTTCTCATCGGTCTCTGGATTACTTTTATTGCCATCACAGCTCTCGGATTCGAGCTTCGAAGCGGTCACAACGGCTCCTCTGTTCTCCTATACAAACGCACCATCTTGGACAAGTCTCGGCCAAAGGACGTCGAAGAGGCAGTTACATCTGTGGAAAAGACCGATTCTACCCCTCTGTCACAGGCGGTCAAGCAGTCTGTGTTCTGCTGGCACGATCTGGACTACTTTGTCCAGTACGAGGGCGCTCAGAAGCAACTCTTGAGCAAGATTTTCGGCTACGTCCAGCCCGGCAACCTCGTCGCCCTGATGGGCTGCTCTGGTGCTGGAAAGACAACGTGAGCACATAATATTCTCGTTGCAATGAAAGCAATGCAATTTTCTAACACCCTTTAGCCTTCTGGACGTCCTGGCTCAGCGGAAGGATTTTGGAACGATTAATGGGTCCATTTTGATCGACGGAAAGCCTCAAGGCTTAAGCTTCCAGCGCATGACCGGATATTGTGAGCAGATGGATGTCCACGAAGGCACATCCACTGTCAAGGAAGCCCTCGTATTTTCTGCTCTCCTCCGCCAGCCTCGCGAAGTGCCTAGCAGTGAAAAGCTGGCCTATGTCGAATACATCATTGACCTGTTGGAGCTGCGCGAGTTTTGTGATGCTCTCATCGGCGGTATGCACCAGCAACCTTGATCCATTCCCAGCTTTTGCACACCGACATTTTGCTAATCCGACCACAGTGCCTGGTGCTGGCCTCAGCATTGAACAGCGAAAGCGCGTGACCCTTGGTGTCGAACTTGTAGCCAAGCCAACCCTGTTGTTCTTGGACGAGCCAACCTCGGGGCTCGATGGCCAGTCTGCTTACAACATCATCCGTTTCCTCCGCCGTCTTGTCGATGGTGGTCAGGCTGTTCTGTGCACCATTCACCAACCGTCGGCTGTCTTGTTCGAAGCCTTTGATGCTCTACTGCTTTTGGCCAAGGGAGGTAGAATGGCCTACTTCGGAGAAAGTAAGTTGGCTCAACCTTGCTGTTCTGTTCCGAGCTGTACATGATGTCTAACGAATCCACAGCTGGAAAGGGCTCTTCCATTGTTCTGGACTACTTTGCACGAAACGGAGCACCCGCTGTTACTGACGTCAATCCTGCTGATCACATTGTCGAAGTCATCCAAGGAAAAGGCAAGGATGATGTAGACTGGGTTGCTACTTGGAGCGAGTCCACAGAACGGAAACAGGCACTCGATACCCTCAATTCTCTTACTGCCCAATTTGATGCCAGCGCAACATCTGAAGATGAGAACAGGGAGTTCGCCTCAAAAAAATGGTACCAGTTCACTCTGGTGCTAAACAGACTTTTGACGCAGCTTTGGAGATCACCTGTAAGTTTTCGTCATGCCCGTGTGCTTTTCAGCCCACTAACTTTTTTTTTCAAGGATTACATCTGGAACAAGATCATTCTGCACGTATTTGCTGCCTTGTTTGGAGGCTTCACGTTTTGGAATATCGGAGATGGCACATTCGACTTGCAGCTGCGCCTGTTTGCCATTTTCAACTTGATCTTCGTGGCTCCCGGGTGTATTAACCAGATGCAGCCGTTTTTCTTGCACAACCGTGACCTGTTTGAGACTCGGGAGAAAAAGGCACGTCCAATTGTTTTTCTTTGTATGCCTGCCTTTCTTTAAGCTCTTTTGGGCTAACAGGGATAGTCTAAAACCTACCACTGGCTGGCCTTTATTGGTGCGCAGATTGTGTCTGAGATCCCGTACCTCGTTATCTGCGCCACTGCATACTTTGGTTGCTGGTATTTTACCGTGGGTTTCCCAGTAACAGCAAGGGTCTCTGGCCACATTTACCTGCAGATGATTTGTAAGTTTTATTCATCTACGAACAATTCACAGAGGGCCCTACTGATTCGCCAGTCTACGAGTTTTTGTATACTTCCATCGGCCAGGCCATTGCTGCCTATGCTCCGAATGTGTACTTTGCTGCCATCACAAACCCTTTGCTCATCGGCTGCGGTCTTATTTCCTTCTGCGGCGTTGTTGTACCGTACACCTCCATGCAGACCTTTTGGAAATACTGGATCTACTACCTCGACCCTTTCAATTATCTCATCGGTGGTCTCCTCGGATCAGTGTTGTGGGACGTCAAAGTTACTTGCGGCAAAAAAGAGTTGACGACTTTCAATCCGCCAAACGGACAGACTTGTGGCCAATACATGGCTGATTTCCTGGGATCCAACTCCGGCTATATAAACAACGCCAGTGCTACTTCTAACTGCGAATACTGCCCATACCAGACGGGGGCTGATTACGCCAAGACGTTCAACCTGCTCAAAGAATACTACGGGTGGAGAGATGTAAGAATCACGCTGCTTATGCCTATGGCTTTGCGCCCCTGTTGACATTTCTTTTAGACTGGCATCACTGCTCTCTTCTGCCTTTCTTCCTACGCACTTGTCATCATCATGATGAAGCTGCGGAGTAAAAAGACAAAGAGTGCTCGCTCAGAGTAGTTGGAGAGCTGTCTAGAGGAGTTTAGGCCATGCAGCCAGACACTAGCGTCTGACTGGGGGGGTAGGAGTTAATTTCATGCACCGCCTATAAAGGTGCAGTCTAGATTAGATGATAGAACAGGACCTTGATAATTCGTGCACCTACAACAGGTGCAGTTTGGCTACTTTTTCACTTCAATAAACCGTCTTTCATTAGACGATAATGTTTATCAATCCTTTTGTCCAAGTATATCGTGCTATATCTGCCGTATCATCAGAACGCTTCATTTTAGCACCTTTCCCGTGGGGAAATAGGAGTAGTAGCAGTACATCATGTGAAGGCACCCATCCGCTCCAGGAGGTCCTATGCCGCGAAATATCAAAGCTCTCGCAGGAAATCGCAATTCTGCCTTGTGGAAAAAAAAGCTAACGAGTTGCTCTGCTTGGCCATCCCTTTAGAAAGATGCTCAGTAACATATGTCGGTGGTAGGTTGATCCTGCAGCTACCATATGACGTGATAGCTGACGTTTTCTTGTCTTTTCTCACCTCCGCAGTCCGCTGGCTATCAATTCCATATCTTCACCACCCCGCCTCCTTCATCGTGATATTATTTTAGGCGCATTTGATCCTCTCACCACCACCAGTATCGGCCAATAGCCTGTCTAGTACGAAAACAAAGATGATATGCCAGAAACTACATCGGGTTTACTTGTCCGGCTTGCCGTCTTGCCGTCTTGCCGTCTTGCCGTCTTGCCGTCTAAGACATCTCCTTGGAATAAATGACCAGTTTTAGCTGTGAGGTGTGCCACACAGTTTTCTCTTAGGCCAATAATGCAGCCATATCGAGAAGGCTCTTTCCCGACTTATGGTCGACTCTGTATCTAACACATATAATTCTACTATCTTTCAGTCCAACAGACTGATCCAATACTCCGGCCTGCCATATAAGCAACCCCCACTATTTTCTTTCATACGTTTAGCTGCCTAAGACATTGTCTTGGATAGGCTTATCTAGGGCGTACCACCTGCATATATTTATTAAAAGACACCCAATGATGTTAGGTCTTGGTGGTGAGAGATTGCTAAACAATCTCTGATCTCACGTCGTGCCTACGTTCCATGAAGCTATTAATTGCTAGGAGTCTGTGCACAGGAAACGCCGTAGCTAGATAGTTCTATAAAGGAGGTGTGATTTGGACAAATCTTCCATCCGCTTTGCTGCTGTAATATTATAAACTCCTTACCCGAGTTCTTTCTATACTCAAATTTTCCAACCATGGCCTTGTATCAACAATTATTCGTCCCTGATGTGCTCGCAAACCGGAAATATCCGCGTGCCATAAATCCCGACCCGCAGCGGGTTGACGAAGCATCGCCACGATGGACAGCGTCGTTCAATTTCCTCGATCCTGAGGCCCAGAAAGTATACGAAAAGGCCAAAATAGGTATTTGAGACGCCCATTTGTCCACGACTTACTCAATGCCCAAGCCCCAGTCCCTGACACCAGAGTTGTTCTGCTGCAACTGCTGCAACAGGCTTACTTGCTCTCCTCGCCTACCCAAAGGCGACCAGTGGTAAGCTGAAATTGGTATTTGATTCCCCATACACTTACATGTTTGTTGACATGGCCACCTAAGAGCATCTCCGTATCGGCTGTGGCGTTATGAACTTTCTGTTCGTCGTTGACGACCGTGTGGATGATGCCGGACCTGAGCATATTAAGCTGGTTTCCCAGATTGTCACAGACGCTTTTCACAACCCCACCAAGTCGAGGCCTGATGGTGAGTTAGCTGTAGGAGAGATGGGAAGACAGTACGTACCGACGAGACCTAAGCTTCTGTGTCCTGCCATCTTTCATTATCTCCTCTAACAAAATCACGTGTACGTCTGCAGACTGTGGGAAAATGCGTTGAAGTCGGCATCACCTTCTTTCCAAAGGCGCTTTGTGGACTCGTTTGAAGACTGCCTGCTCGCGATCGTACAGGAGTCCAAAACCGCGACATGGCGAAAGTTCACACCGTCGAAAGTTATATGGATCTTAGCTGCAGAACCATTGCGGTATCTCTTACCATCTTGGAGCTGGGACTGAATCTCCCAGACGAGGTCGTAGAGCACCCGTCCATTAAAGCCATGATGCGTGCGACCACCGAGATGATTGCCATTGGGAATGTACGAGGTGCTCGACATTATCTTTTCGTGGGTCTTCCGCTAACTTGTCGCGCGTAGGATTTGCTCTCATACAATAAAGAGCAGGCGGTGAATACGGATGACCACAACATCTTTGGCGTCATCATGCGCGAGTGCAATGCCAGCATCCAGGATGCCATCTACCGGGCCTGTAGCTACCATGTGGCGCAAGAGATGAGCTACAACGAAGCCTATACCAGGTTCTATGACGCTCTTCCGCTGTGGGGAGCAATAGTGGACGCGGAGGTGGTAAAATACGTAGGGTTTGGGAAATTGTGTGCGTGCAAGTTTCCAGTGGTGCTTCGAAAGCCACCGCTATTTTGGAATGAAAAGCATGGAGGTCATGCGCACCCACAAGTTTACTCTTCTTCCGAAGCGTATGGCTGAGACGGGCTGTTTTCAGACGTATTTTCCCAGTCTTCTTTGCTTTGCTATCTTGCTGCGATCTCAAGATTGACACCGAGTCTGTTCAGTGTTTGAGATAATAATCAAGCACATATTCCATATCCAATATTGCCCAGTTGCCTCTGTTAGACAGCCTTTGAAACCCGCATCCACAGGCCTCCCTTGGGTCGTAGCTGGCCTGATGGGTTAACCACTTCGACTTTTTCATCACTGAGAGGCTCAAAGTTGTACTGGGCTACCAATGCCAGGATAACGGTCTTAAAGTTGAGCATTGCAAAGGCCTTGCCTATGCACGAACGTGGACCATGACCGAAGGCTGCCCAGGCATACGTGTTTTTGCTAGCACCAGAAGTCCCGTCCCAACGGTCAGGCTCAAACTGGCTGGCATATTCGCCCCATATGGCAGGGTTATGTTGAATAACGGCAGGAACAGGCATCACAGTGGTGCCTTTGGGAATCAGCTGACCGGCAATGACAACATCTTCAATGGCCTCTCTCGGAATGCCAGAAACTGTAGATCAACAAAGTCAGTGGCCTGAACACCAGTTCGTTAAGAAACCCCCCTTACCGGGACAATAGACTCGCACAACTTCGCGCAGAAAGCAGTCTAGGTAGTGCAATTGTTCAATGTCAGAAAATGTAAGCGCCGAGCCGCGTCGGTACAGCGGCTCTGCTTCCGTGCGAAGTCTTGCTACGACATGAGGGTGTTGACTAAGTGCGAGTGTTGCCCAAGTGAGCGCACTTGCCGTGGTCTCGTGTCCTGTAGCCATGAAATTGAGGACCTAACGTCATGGATCTGTTAAGATGTGAAGCGAGTTGCAGACGTCCTTCTGTTGGCAAGATTCCTTACCTGCTCTACAAGATCTTCCTTGGACCATGCATCTTTTTTTGAATTGTATTTTTCCTCAATCATGTATGTGAGGAGATCTGTCCTGTTGCTGGACTGTCGGAACTCGGCCAGGTTTTGGATGCGTTCTTCGACGATCCCTGCCAGTATCGCCCGCAGCCGTGTACTGGCTGAGAGAAATGCCACGTTCTCGGGAAAGGGAAGCCAGCGGATCGGCACAATGAGGTTCACAGCGGCAAGTGTCATTCCAAGCGGCGAGAGATCAAACATCTGCTGGTAGCATGTCAGAAACTCGGTCGTGCCGTCAAAATTTGCCAGGTCGATCCCCAGGCAAAATATGCCGATGACGTCCAGGGTTATCTTAGAGTAGAGCTCCTTCACTAACACGAAAGTGGCGCGTCAGATACAATCATGAAGCCCCCCTCAGATAGGTATACGTACTTTCAACCAGTCCTCTGTTGGCAGAGCGAAGACGTCCGATCTCATCGGCCAATCTCTGCGCCTTGTCGCTGAAGACAGGAAGATAGGCTTTGATATTGGCAACAGTAAACAACCCTGTCCGCATTAGATCTTGGAAAAAGGCATAGGGCAGGGGGAATCTCACCGCCGAGAGCTTTTCGCTGTGCCATGTGTTCAGCGCCTTCGGCAAAGACAAGGCCAACACCAATTATGTCTCCGATCAAGCGACGAAATGGCTTTGTCCGTACAAAGGAATAACACTTTGTATGCAACACCTCTCGGTACGGCTCGAGTCCATTGACAAGGACAGCATTCGCATTCCCGACTTCAAAATAACGTATGAGTGGCTCATGCGGCCATTGAGACATCCAGTTCTTATATGGCTCCTCGGGAGACCCGGAACGAAACTGATTCAGCTGATGTCCTATGAGGAAGTGATGGTCCTACGTAGGTGGTGCTGTCAGTAACTGCTGTAGATGATCATAAGAAGTGGTAAAAGAAGGTTACCTTAGGCCCCGGAAGCTTGCGAAGTGGTGAACAGTAGTAAGGATACACGAAAACCTTGTACGCCAGGCGGATAGATGGGAGGCATATAAGAAGGCCAGCTAGAACTGCCAAGTGTGGAAGGGTTAAATACGGTGCAAGTGATACTTGCCGCAACACAGGAGTGGTCGCATCTGTTGTGTTCATTTTCGCAAGATGTAAACCACTGATCGACGACAAGGAATGATATAGTCAATATGAGCTTGAAAAAGTAAAAGCCACTTGAGTGACGCTCTGCTTCAGATCTCCGGAATACTCCCCTTTTATATATCCTATGGGGCTCTCTACCTTTTTGCTCTGCTCAATTCCGTCTTATCAGTTCTTTGTATCCCTTCTCCCTGTATGTTCATCCCTGCATGTTAACCTCGCTTATTCTGCAGACGAGAAGCAACAGCAGGCCTGTATTCCGTTGATGGCCCAGATATAGCCAATGTGAGAGTTGCTCACACTCCAATATTGGTTATACCCTCTGAATCGTTTGGGTAGCGGCGGATTCCTAATAGCTACTAGTAAAATATCGAAGAAACACATATCTGCCGAGATCATCATATGGCCGAAATCAAAGCTCGTTGAAAATCTCGGACCGATGGAAATGAAGATGGCATCACGATTGGAAGCCGAATGAGACACATACGAATCTCCTGTTGTTGGTCCTTCGAGTGCACGTATCAGAAGTCAAGATATCTTTGCTTGGCCGAGATTTAGACCATCGTGCATTAGCTTGCATCGACGCTAGCTTCGTATGCTTCGTTTATATTCGGTGTCAAGATTTGGGAATGACAAAATTCATGCAACGCCGCATACTACACGAGCGGTCACCAGATCTTTGGGCCGAAAACTTGCATTATGCACGTCCTCAAGGGTCGAAAAAAAGAGGATATGTGGCTGGTTATGTCCACTCATAAGTCTGCACGCTCGGCGGTAGATACGGGAACCCGGCGATGACAAGGATTTCCGTTCACCTTGTCGGAGAGAATAGGACAGGTTTCAGATCGTGGGCAACGGCTGTTCTGTGCTTTGCGGACAGTTTAAAAAATATTCACTTCGGGGGGGAAGGATTTTTTTTTTTTTCAAAAAAAAAAAGATCCCCACACCCCGCAGATTTGCTTGGGCCCTACGAGTCAGGCGAGATACCAGATGCAGCCAATCTTGCGTTCCCACGATCGTGGGGTCAGGAATGGTCCGATGTTGAAGGTTCCATATGACGTAGTATACTATTGTGAACAGCTCGAGGGAATTTTCAGCTGCAATGGTTCACGAGTGAGAAGAAATATGAGTAGACACCCTCATAGGCTTTCCGGCCGAGTCTTTCAGCCATGTCCGTAAATGCCCATTTTATTCAAGAGGTCGATTATGGTTCCTTGGGTATCCCTCATTCCAAGCCGACTCGAAGCGGCGTCATTACAATCACATAACTTTTGAAAATCAAGCAGCCCTTTTCCCAATCCTACTCAGGGAATTCAGCGCCTGTCTCCAAATCCGTGACCTCGCTCCGCACCGAGGCTTTGCCGCCACAGAGGTCGCCGCTCCGAGAGAGGTAGCGCAGGCTCACGTGGCCAGACTTGTCGCCTGTGATGCGCTCGGTGCTCTCGGTGGCGTCCAATCCGTGCAACGCCGGATACTGGCTGCGCCTCAGAGTGTTCCTGTCGTCGACCGTGGTGCCGTTGAGTCGGGCGGACGCGTTCTGGCTCCGCTTTCTCGAGACGCTCCAAGCATCGAGCGAGAAGATCTTGCGCAGCAGGGTCCAGCAAAAGGGAATGTTGGCGATCATGACGGCGGTGCTGGCCTCGCCGTTGTACCAGATGAGGAAGATGTAGCTGTTGGTCTCGGTAAAGTTGTAGTACCGGTTGAGGATGGCGACGAGGACGACGGCGAGACCAAGGCCGAAGACGGCGCAAAGGACGATCTTGCGCTGCATCGGCAGGTTTGTGCGCGCGATCAGCGGCACGGGGATCAGCAACATGAGGAGGTCGGACGAGACGTGGAAGGCGGTCATGGTGATCATGTGGTGGCGGTACGTCTTGCACTGAGGCTGGCCATCCGGCACTGGCACCTCCCAGTAAGCGTGAAAGGGACGGCACCAGACGCCGAGGTAGAGGGCCTGCACGACGACGTAGCCGACGGCGCAGTAGACGGCCACTATGCGGACGGCGTAGCTCTCGCCAAGGCCGGCACTGCAGGCGAAGGGAGACGATGGTCAGCAGGCAGATGGCAACAAAGATAGCACGAAGAGCACTCACGTCAGACGGCCGTACAGCAGCAGCAGACAGGCCTTGACCAGCCAGACCGTGGTTATCATGCACTCTTCCAGGACAATGAGCAGCTTGCTGCCAATCCGGGCCCTGGCCTTTGTCTGCGCTGACCAGGTGGCGATCTCGCTGTCGTCGGCATAGTTGCTGCCGTACACCGCCACTTTGTTTGACGACACGACGACTCCGGTATAGGTGAGCTGAAGGGGGGGGACAGGACGGTCAGCGACGAACGGGCACATGGCCACGACCGGACAAGGCCCAGAGAGAGGCACGCACCACGCAGAGCATCATCAGGTAGTCGTCCAGCTGGAATTTTCGAAAGCTGCCAAAGAGCATCCGGCGCGAGGCCATGCGCCAGAGGACGGTCAAAATGGCGAAGCCGTACAGAGTCCACGAGCCGACAACGAGCCCGGGCGCTTGTGCGCTCATGATCGATTGCTGGGTTCGACGCGGCTGTGTCAAAGCACGCGACCGTGGAGGGTTGTCACAGGCGCAGAAAGGCCATTGCGGTGGCACTCGTCCTTCAGATCGGAGTTTCGCACCAGCTTCTCTTCATATACAGCTACATACCCACAAGCACACACACGCGCACACCCCTCGCCGGCGAATCAGAACCGGCATAGTGCGGTGTGTGCAGAGAGAGATAAGGGCCAGGTCTGATGGCCAATCTAAGGCGTCTCCCACTATCTGTTTAGCAGCATACATGTCTGCCTTGTCCACTCCCCCTGGGCTGAAGTGCATCCTTCACAGCGGAGTGGGCTTATCTCCTGCTGCTGCTGTTGCTGTGCTCTCTTCCCATTCGTGAACTCAAGACGGCCAGTGGCCAGTCGCAAACCGGTGCACCCCGGCTTAGCTCGGAGCCATTTGTGGGAGTGGCTGCAGCCCCTTTGACGAGCATGGGAATTTCCGTGCATCGAGACAACAGGCTGGTAGACAGAGGAGGTTTCAGGCTAGTCGGACTTGGCAGCTCGAGACATGCATGCCAACTGCAGAAGGATCGGACATTCTTCAGGCATTGTGGTTTCTTCGTTCAACTGCAAGAGACTGGATACTCGTGCCAATATCTTACTACGACGTATGTACATCTTCCAGAGGCCGCGACTTGTCCTGCGGAGTGGCACGGAGTACGGAGTACGAGTACATGGAGCAGCTCGACTACGACGTAAGGAGGAGGTCTCCACACGCAGGCGTCTCACAAGGATACATCGCGCATCCCTGCCGTCAGGTACAGCTTGCTCTTCCAGCCTGGCTCGGCGTTATCTGTCTCAACTCCCGTAAAGTCCTCGACGCCGTTCTTCTGTCTGGCAGTGCCTTTGCGGAAGCTGCCCCGATTACTGCTCGGGCCACCAGCAAACCGCGCCGTAGGCCAGCCAAAGTTAGTGACCAGCGCCAAAAGAAACGTGGTGGCAGGTTGCCAGACCAACAGAACGTCGTTGAAAGGCTCAGCTCTCCTGCTGGTCTGCAATTTCTTATCAACCCCCCTGCTGCCAGCTGCATGCCGAGTGCAAGCACTGTTCCCTTGCAGTGTTGGATGGACGTTGGCCCACAATTGCATTGTAGCGGTGCAATCGCTTACGAGTACGGAGCGGAGTAGTGGATACAGATCTTCGAGTGCGGTCACGTGTCGATTCCAATCTTACGTCGATTTGCCAAAGCACCAAATTGCGGCCCACAACCTGTGCTCCAACTTCCACATCTTCCACGTAAGATTTCTCTTCTAAAAAGACGCGACCATGAGCTTGTCACCCCCAAAATCTGTTGTTGTTACAGGGTAAAAAAACGTGGCCCCCCCACTTGACGAGAATGCCCTGGTGCTGACCTCAAGCTAGATGCTCTCCAGGCGGCATCGGTAATGCTCTGGCGCGGGAGTTCCATGCCCGAGGTAAGAGCCCAGCGCACAAGCCTCGGCCTTTTCCTCAGCTGACGCCAAGAAGGATGTCGGGTTATCGCGACGGCTCGTCGGCCAGATGCCCTGTCAGACCTGGCCGCCCTCGGCCTCGAGACCCTCCTCCTGGATGTCGATAGTGAGGAGAGCATCAAGGCTGCTGCCGTCGAGGTGGAGCGTATCACTGATGGTAAGCTCGACATTCTGGTGAACAACGCGTGAGCGCCCCCTTTTGCTTTTGTTTTGTTTTTGTTTTGTTTTGTTTTCGTTTCGTTTTGTTTTGCTTTGCTTTGCTTTTGCTTTTCACTCTCTTTTTCATCCTCCTTTTCCTTCCTTTTCCTCCCTTTTCCCCCTTTTGCTTCCTTTTCACTCTCCTTTTCCTTATTTCCCTTCCTTTCCTTGTTTCCCTTCCTTCCTTATTTCTCTCCTTTTCCTTTTTCTCTTTCCTTTCCCCTTCCCTTCCCCCCCTGTCCCCCTCGCTAACAGTCCAGAGGCATCACCTACCCGGTTCCCCTGTCCGATGTAGTGCTGCCGCGACTCCGCAGCCTCTTCGAGACCAACGTGTTCGCCGTTGTCGCCCTAACCAACGCCCTGCTGCCGCAGCTCATCGCCGGACGCGGCCTCGTCGTCAACATCTCGTCTGCAGCCGAGGGCCTCGCGTTCCCCTTCAAGGGAGCTTACGCCATGACCAAGGCCGCGCTGGCCTCGTACAGCCGCACGCTGTCGGTCGAGCTGGCTGAGCTGGGCGTGCGTGTGCTCAACGTCACCACCGCCTTTGTGCAGTCGCAGCTGGGCAAGCGCACTTCTCCAGAGCCCTGGCCGGCCGACAGCCTGTTTGATAGCATGCGCCAGGTCGGCCAGCGCGCCGGCAGCGGCACCCGCATGTTGCCCGCCGACTATGCCCGCCGCGTCGTCGCCGAGGCCCTGCGTGGACCTGGCTGGGAATTTGGCCCCTGGCGCTTCTTCGGCACCCGCGAGACCATCATGCTCGGCACCCTCAGCATGCCCATGTGGCTGCTTGGCTTTCTCGGCAGCAACTGGGCCCGTTTTGCCATGTTGCGCATGTGGAAATTCTGCGTGCTGCGTGAAGCCCTGTTGAAGAACAAGTCTGATTAAGGCCTCGGTTTTTTTGTATGTGCCATGATGATGGAATGCAAATCCGGGTTTCCCTAGCGTACGCTAATTGCCATATTCAGAAATGCAAACGCCTATGCCGGATGCCTTGCCAGATGCAAACGTATGCGGCCACCCTCATCTCAACTCCCACCTCACACCTTGGCCAGCCAGCCGTTTTTATGCTGCCTACTCAGCACTGTCTTTGCTGCAAAGATGAAGCAGGTCCCGACGAGCAGCGTCACGCCCGTGAATATCTGGGCGCCCGTGTATGAGCCTCCCTTTGACGACGAGATGATGGCCCCGGCAATGGGCGACCCCGTCAGCGTGGCAAAGCTGTTGATCGTAAAGACCATGCCCATGCGCACGCCCGATTTGCTGAGGTCGGTCGTCAGGCTGGTCAGGCCGGCCGGGAAGAGAGACTGAATGCCACCGGCAAAGATGCCATACACGGCCGCCCAGGCATAGAGGCCGCCCTGGCAGTCCACCACGGTCCAGCACAGGGCGATGATGCCACAGAAGGCACCGACGATGAGAAACAGGTTGAGGGCGCCGTAGCGGTCTGCGATGTAGTTGGGCAGCACCCGGCCGATAATGCCCACACCGTTTACCACGAGGAGCAGGTCGAGCGAGGCCGTGTAGCTCAGGCCGATCACGTCACGGCTGAACGAGGCGACGTAGAAGTAGACGACGTAGACGCCCCACAAGCACTGGGATGTCAGCATACAGGACGAAGGAGGGGAGAGCTGAAAAGCCCAGCACCCACACAAAAAGTGCCTGCCGCATAAAAGGTGTACTGCAGCTCGCGAAAGGCAGCCCATTCGACAATCTTATTGTCACGACGGGGCGGCAGCCGCGGGACGATGCCGAGACTGGCTGCCACCATGGTGGTAAACTGGATGAAGCCAATGACCCGCATGGTCCACGGGAAGCCCAGCCGTGGCAGCAGCTGGCGGACGATGCTGGGGTAGATAAGGCCGCCTGTAGCGCTCCCACAGGCGGCGAGGCCAATGGCCAGCCCCCGATTAGAGCTAAAGTACGTGCTCAGCACAGCTAGACAGGGACAGAAGATGCAGCCGTTGCCGAGCCCGGTGACCACGCCCTGCGACAAAAAGAAGTGCCAGTATTGCGTCCCCTGCGCGGTCGTGAAGACG
This sequence comes from Grosmannia huntii, assembly GCA_019925595.1. Lineage (NCBI taxonomy): Eukaryota > Fungi > Ascomycota > Sordariomycetes > Ophiostomatales > Ophiostomataceae > Grosmannia > Grosmannia huntii. The sequence goes on from JADHKJ010000045.1 coordinate 74,724, forward strand.
CCGAGAGCGAGCAGCACAATCCCGGCTGTCACCAGCGCACGGAAATAGCCCGCATCCGTCAGCCGGCCGGTGAAGGTGCCAATGAAGAAGAGGAGGAAGATCTGGAACGAGCCGATCCACGAGATGTCTGACGGGGCGCGGTGCAGAGCGTTCGTGTAGTATGTCTGGAATGTGCCGAACGAATTGATCACGCCCCTTGGTCTCGAGTCAGAAGAGAGGGAAGCAGAACGGCCGAGGCTTCCTGGTAGCGACATACCATGTGTTCATAATGGCAAGATGCACACAGACGCCTGGCGCAATGTCAGCCATGTGGGACACAGACCTGAGTCGCATCACAGATACACTCTACACACACGTTGTCCATGCTCGCCAGCCACCGTCGGGGGGTGGGCCAGGTTGGGACGTCCTCGAGCTGGCTCTGCTCAACACCCGGACTAGGACGCAGGCAGGCGACGTCTCGTCTGTGGTGCCAGCTTCACCGTCTTCCCGTATCACGCTGTCCTTCTCTGCCGAGTCAGACGAGCTCGATGGGGAAAATAAAACGTCCTTCCCGGCATCGATGCTGATGTCTGTCTGATGCTGGCTCATGCTTGCGGTACTTTTTTCGTATTGACGGCGAAAATCCAGTTTAGCAGCCGCGAGCAGTGTTTTGGGGCCTTTGCACGTGTAGGCATCTCGAACGATGCGTCAGAAGCAAAGCACGATAAAAGAGCACATTTCAATCGAAAGAGCCGGCTGCATCGATTGGTAATGGAACAATAATTGGCGAATCAGTCCGCAGAGAAATCGCCCAGCAACAGTTCCACGTATGTTATTCGGCATACGGAGCAGTCTCGACTGTTCTTTCTTCCTCTTTGCGCAAAATTTTCCGCTTGGCCCGGAAATAATATCCCGTATGCAAGCCTTTGCGGGGTCGCCTATTATTTCCGCCGCGAAATGTCACGGCAAAACTTCGGTCATCCAAGGAATCTGCCGAAGTCGGAAATGCATTTCACGTCAGGGCAGGTAGACACTCATATCCATGCCTTTTTTATTACGATTTCTCCTCTCAAACTATTAACACGCACCGTCTGTATCTTTGCGCATATGCTCGTAGACCTCAACCCTTTTCTTACTGGTTGCGTGAGAATCCCACATCAAACAATATCCGTCCACCGCATTACATGTCCGCGTGATCACCAAAAAATAAGACACACTTGTAGAGACACGATTGTCGCCCTTTCACATGTAGGCGACATTGAGATCATCCGCCCACCATTTGTGGCATTGGTTAGAGGTCGTCAGTAGCTCGACTGTGAAGGCCGTCAAGTTTGTGAAAACCGAGGAGTCGATGGAGATGGCCGACAATGCACAGTCTTTTGTGTTCATGCAAGGCTCGATAACAAAAACCTCCGTAGCCACCACACGCTCACCGGCACTGTAGTCTGTGCCAATCTCGTCCGCAGAGTGTAAACCGGTAATGTTGAACTGACAAGGGTCATTGGTAAAGTCACAACCTAAATTCCATGAGATCAGGCTGAATGATGTGCTCGTGCTGGTCAAAGAAATCTTTGCAAGGTTGAATTCGCCTTCTGCAGTGCTGCTTCCACAAGTCGATGGCTGGTACTGCAGCATTCCTGGCATCGACGAAGGGACGTACTTCGTCATAGCATACGTGACTTGCCGAAACCCACTGCTGAAATAAAACCCATGGTACGATGTGATCGTGGCTTGGATTACAGGAGCGATGTGATTTGGGCCAGCCTTGACTGTAAAATCATCAAACTAAAAGGGAATATAAAACGATTAGAAGCCAAACCAATCATTTTAAAACGTGCCGCTTCTTGCAAACTCACATTAAGAACAGGACTAGTCGATAAATCACGAGGGCGGCGGACAATTGCTGGCATTGCAGCCCGCTGGTAACGGTCACGGGATACACCAATGGCACTCAGAGACGATGAGACCGAAACGGTGGCCTTTACCGTCTCTGTGAAGGTCGTAACGGGTGAAATAGATCTCTTGCGTAGTGCAGCTTCGGGTGTGACAATCACCGTAGAAAATACAGAGGCGGTCTTTGTCAAAGTGGCAATCATGAATGTGGAGTTAGAAACAGCCTTCGGAGCAGGAGAGCTTCCGCCCCCTGTAGTTGACGATGGTGCAGTCACGCTCTGCAGAGACTTCAAGGGCCAAGAAAAGCTTGAGTGCGAAATTCCACTCCCACTTGCGTAAGTCGAAACGAGGCCAGATCCAGTGACGGTTGGGCCAGTGGAATATGTAGCATTCCAAGAAGGACTTGAAGCCACAGATATCGACTGCGACGCACTTGCACTGTTGCTGGTAGTTGCTTGAGTCTGGGAGAGCGATGTGAGGTTCAAAGAGGGAACGGGGAAAGACGAAGCACTAGGAAATGATGAAGCACTTGCAACAATCGAAGAAGCATTGAACGTATGCGATGAATATGGCCCAGGTCGGACTGTTGTGAGAGTTACGACCTGAGAAGACCGCCCCGGTCCTCCAGGAAGAGTGTACGACAATGTGACAATACCACCTGAAGATGTTTGGGTTTTTGTGACAGGATGGGGTGCAGCGGTTGGTCCGATATCCGCCGTGATGGTAACTTTTGTTGTCAACGTGTACGTCAACGTGACTGGAGAACCAGCAGCCGATTTTGAAGTCCAACGCGACTTAGAAGTCCGACGCGACTTAGAAGTCCAACGCGACTTAGTTATGTCGGTGGTCGTCTCTGACTTGTAGGTCGGAACTGGGCGTGTGTGGGAATGCGACCTCGATACTTTTGGGTAACCAGGAAGAGTCATTGTGAAGCTTGCAGTCGTCATTTTTGTGTGAGTTGCTTCTGTGCACGTCGGAAGCCAATGAGTCCCAGATACTACTTCCGAGTTCTCTGATGTCTCCGAGGGAACGACTGGCCCCGGCTCGGACAAAATGGTCGTACGAAGGTTTCCTGGCAGTACGAGGGTGAAGCTTGCCGTAATCACAGGCTTCGGCACCGCTTTTGCTTCTTTTCTCGACACATCGCTTTCAACAGCCCGTGCAACAGCTCTGGAAGTGTAAACACTCCCCGTATAAATGGCTGTGCCATTTCCCAACGACTGTGAAGCTATTTTGGAAGATAGCACAGAGACTGTGGCAAAAGGGGGCACGACTGTAGCACTGTCCAATGAAGAGAAGTTGGACGACTGGGACGCGGCCGCAGAAGGTACTGCCAGAGGGATAGTAAACGTCTCAACCACAACAGTGTATGTAGGCGTTTGATGAATTGGGCCGCTCGTTTTGACGCTGCTAGCAGATGTCACAGTGCTGCTCAGGGCCATAGTTGATCTAGAAAAGGTGTGCTGTTAGCGCTGCCAAGTAGATGCAGCATATTATAGGACGAAAGATTTGCAAACCTCGACAGAAGAGAATTAACAATGGGCAGCAAGCCCATTGCTGCTATGACAGAAATCTTCATTTTGACAAGAAGCACGGTGGCTTAGAAAAGGGTGGCGTTTATCAAGACAGATACAAGTTGATGCCGTGTATGTTGTAAAAGAGAATGAGAGCAAAGGGCGCTCTGAACGAAACAACGAGAGAAGCTCGATTTGCAGTACACGAGAATATTAAAAGTCGAAGAAGGGGTAAGAAAAGAATTGGGGAGGGGATTGAAAGTCGGACGGAAGTGAGAAATGGTCATCTTTTACGAGTTCCTCAGTGCCGCGTCCGGACGCGACTACTGACAACATGGGGGTAAATTAATTTCTAGAAGAGGAAAGAAGTTGTGTGAAGGTCACTGAGATGCGGAAGGAACGCGTGAAGTCGACGCGCAGCGCGACAACATGACGTGTGGGAAGGGAATTTGGCGATTTCTGTCCGAATCAGGAAAGAGCTACCCAGATGAGAAAGAACTGGAACACCTGCACATCTATGTGGCTGCCATCTACTTAGTGAGAGGAGGGCCGATGGAAGAAGATATCATTAGCAAATCTACTTGAGTTGCGAAATGCTTTTCAATGTAAGCGGTGGTGAGAATGAAAACTTCGTTTTGTCATAGTAAGTGAAAAGTAGACGAGAGCAAGAAGAGAAAAAAGAGAGCGAAACACTCAAGCGCCCCAGCTACACAAAGTTGTCCTCGTACTGGACAGCAGCTGCAGTCTCTCTTCCAGAGACAGACGTGCTCTGGACGGCAACCGCAGCATCCGCGGCTTGGACAGTCGGAGCAGAGGCGTCCGGGACGACAACGCTGGGGACCCGGTTCTCCATTTCGGCCACCCAGAGTGCAGCGGCGGCGGCACTTGTCAGCAGGAAGAAGAAGGAGAAGATAGGGATCAGCTCAAGAATCATGGCAACGGAGCCGAACCAGGTGTAGTCCCAGGTGCGGGCACGGATCTCGCGTTGGCGCTCCTTGCGGGTGAGGCCGCGAAGTTTGTACCAGCGGTACTGGGATAGTTTGCCGAGACGGGTGCCGGTGATGAGGATGAAGGCAGGCGTACCGACATAAGGGATCAGGTTCAGGGGCAGACAGACGGCCAGCTCGATGATCTGGACAATGCTCCAGGGCTGGTAGGCAGCCGAGGCAGTGGGCCGGCCGAGCATGCGGACGGGATTGGGTGCATCCAGGATGAGCAGTCGCTGTGGTGCCACCAGGTCGATGCAGCCCTGGTCGATAAGGGTGGCCTGTCGAACTATCTGTGAGCGGGAGGCGAAAGAGTGGAGGTGAAAGGAAAGCACAGAATGGGGTCTCACATCAAATACGTCAACCCGGCACTCGTCGACAAAGAAGCCCTCAAACAGACCCTGAATGATGACCAAGCCCTCGCCCAGGACGAGCACGACGGCATTGAACCAAGCACCCCAGCCGTGGAAGATGGCGAGGAACGCAAACTGTGGAAGAAAGGCAAAGGCAAAGAGGAGGAGATAGACCAGGAAGGAGATGATGGAGAGGGGCAGCAGACGCCCAATGAACAGCGGATAGAAGAACGGCCGGCGCACAAAATAGTGGATGCCGTAGAGGGGGAAATGCGCGGCGTGAACAGCCCGATGCAGGCGGCTTCCTAGCCGTTCGAACGGCTCCGGAACGTCAACGTTCCTTGCGAGTGCGTCAGCCATTGTGTGCAGAGTAGAGGCCTGACGGCGATGTGTTGGGAGATGCTGCGAACAGGACGACTTACGGAGTAAAAGACGGAAAAAGACTAGTGGCGATGACGGCATGGCCACTACCTTTTTTACAGTGCAGTGGGCTAGGCAGCGAAATTCCGGGCTTGGACTAAGATGCCTGCATATTCTTGCAGCACGGCTGCACGACAAATGCAGAACGGCATTGGCCCCTGATGACCGGCGTTAGTTACCGATTCCCTGCTACGTATTGATCAAAATACTTTTAAGACTTGAGACGTTTTTGATTGAAGCTTTCACCATTTTGAACACCCGCAACCAGCATACCCAAAACCGGTTCTCTCCAATGCTCGTATGTAAGGGTACATCATGTACAAAACCCACAACATCTCATCCCTCTAGTTGAACACGACCGTCTTTGTCCCGTTCAGGAACACCTTGCGCTCAGCGTACCACTTTACGGCCGCCGCCAGCACCTGGCTCTCCACGTTGGAACCCTCGTCGACTAGGGCTTTTGGGCTCATGCTGTGGTCGACGCGAGCGACGCGCTGCTCAATGATAGGGCCCTCGTCCAGGTCGGCTGTGACAAAGTGGGCGGTGGCGCCAATGATCTTGACGCCGCGCTCATACGCCTGGTGGTACGGCTTGGCGCCCTTGAAGCTGGGCAGGAAGCTGTGGTGGATGTTGATGATGCGGCCGCTCATAACCTGGCACAGCTTCGGCGACAGCACCTGCATGTAGCGCGCCAGCACGACGAGCTCAATGTTGTGCTCCTTAATAAGCTCCAGGATGCGCTCCTCCTGTGCCGCCTTGCTGTCCTTGGTCACCGGCAGATGCGCAAACTCGATGCCGTACGAGCGGACGAGGTCCGCAAACTCGCCGTGGTTTGACACCACCAGCGGCACCTCCACGTGCAGCTGGCCGGTCCGCATGCGGAACAGCAAGTCGTTGAGACAATGGCCGATCTTGGACACCATAATCAACACCCGCACCTTGCGCGCCACTGACCGAATGTCGTACGTCATGGAGAAGTCGCGCGCCAGTTGCGCAAACGGCTCGTCCAGGGACGTTGTCGAGTCCACCTCCGAGGGCCCAAAGTGCACACGCATAAAAAATGTCTCTGACGCCCGGTCACTGAACTGCTGAAGGTCTAGCACATTGAGCTTCTGCCCAGCCAGAATGCCCGTGACGGCGTGCACGATGCCTGGCCGGTCCGGGCATGAGAGCGTGAGAATGTGCGTGTTGGACATGGTTGCAGGCGGTGCTGTAAAGGACGTGTTGAATGTGTTGAGCGTGGTGAACGACACATTCGAAAGAAAGAGTCACTCCAAAATTTGCATCTCCAAGGAGGACGAAAGTCGGCATCTTTAGTGGGGCGCACGCTAAGAATGCTAAGAAGCTAAGAATGCCCCATACGAACACCGCTTTGAGCGCCCATTGTGCTGACTCATCCGCCGATGTCCGCTCTGTGTTGACGCTGTAAAAGATGCTGTTGAAGACGGCGCGGTCGTTTTCTATGCTTAGAGAACCAAGGGAAAGTACCAATCACCGGCCGACGTTTCCGATCACGCTGCCCATCATGACGGCAACCTCCCGGTCCCAGCCGGTTGCCTTGCCTCCGTTGCTGGCTGTCTTGCCGTTACTGCCGGCCCTGTTCACTGCGGCCGTGCCCCCAGCTGGCAGCACTCCTCGGAGGACGCACTCTCGTATGGCCTCGCCTACGCTGTTCCTGTTTGATCGCAGCGTCCGCGCCGACACGCCGCCCCGGCTCATAATATCCTGCACCCGTGCCGACAGATTGCTGGCCAGCGTCCGCCAAAAGTACGAGGCCAACGAGCCGGTCTCGAGCCGAGCCAAAAGCGGCTGTAGCAGGTTGGCGTTATCTGCGGCAGCTGCGGATGTGGCCGGGATCGTCAGGAGCGCCCGTAGCGGATGCGGCGGCGCTGGGGTGGACTCGAGCAGGCCCTCCAAGGCGACGACGTTTTGGCAGCGCGCGCTGACCTCGCCAAGTGTACGCTCGAGCGACGGCAGTGCTGCCAGCGAGCGAGCCAGGCCACTGATACTGCTCTGCAGCGCAGCACGCAGGTAGGACTCCAGCGCATTCAACATCGTCGCCGGCGTCCACGTCTCGTTCCGGGCCAGCGCCGTCGGCGAGACCAAATACAGGGCCGTCAGTGCTGACACGGTGCGAGCCTTGGCCTCCTCTGACTGTGCAAAAGTCAGCGAGCCACCTGCTGAGCCCAGTGAGAACTCGCGTACGATCCGCTCGGCCGCCTCCTGGACAGACTTTTGTATCGGTCCCACGACAGAGACTTGCAAATTGCGGATGGCGTCGACCGCGTCCAAGCCGTAGCCCTCCTCACTCGGCGCCTTCCGCTGCAGAATCTCCCGCAAAGACAGGATTGTGTGTGCGCAGCGCACCAGCGCGTGGTGGCTGTCATCTATTCTCTTCGAAGCATCGCCTGCCGCGAGCTCTGCATGCTGCACCTCCAGCTGTCGGCCAAGCTGCAGGCAGCGGCCAACCGACCGGCCGAGCCGCAACGTGTCCCACAACCGCACAGCCACACGGCGGACCTCGTCTGCTTCAGCATGTTTCTGAATCACCTCCTTCTCCAGCCGTTTGTAAGTGTCCTGAAGCGATTGCACCTGTGGCTCGAGCTCGCCAAGCACGCGAATGCTCTTCTCTGTCTGTTCCTTCGTGTGCGCAAGCAGAGGGACGGCGGAGCGGGCAGTGAGGATGTCGATGTGGGAGTCGATTTCTTGGATGTCAAACAGCACCCGGGACAACGGCGTGGACAGGTCTAGCGGCGTATCGTTCGGATCATTGGTAGAGTGAACGAGCGTGTTCGCAAAGGCACAGGGGTCGAAGCCGGGTGCCAGAAACGTCTCGTAATCGATGTATGAGGGCTGCTCCTCGCCGGTCGGTTCGGCCATCGTCTGCTCGGCGGACTGGGGGGATCACGCCGAGAGCTAGTTCGCGATGGGATACGGGCAGATCACCACATCGCATTAACATTACTTTTCGACTTTCCCCGGCTGTGGACTTTGGGGCGAGCTCAGACCGCCAGCCAATCACGTGGGGTCCATAAATATGGGTCCTTGCGACATAAAATACGGGCGCAAGTCTCACCAGAAAACAGTAGTGACGTGTTTTGATGCGGATGTGATCGCAAAGTGTGCACGTGATGATCTGTCCGAGGATGGGTGCTGACAAATGCCCACCAAGTGGCTGGCTTCTACTCCCGCTGGAATGTACGGAGTAGAGGGACGACAGCATCAACCCCGACGAATGTGGGATGGGGGGGGCCGTCTACATATCAAGATAGAACTCCGAGCAATGCCATACGGAGTACATACACCGTACTCCGACTCCGTGAGGACCGCAGGATTGTAACCCTGGGAATCTGCGGGCTCTCGTTGCTTGTTTGGGCTGCCTTACGTCGTGTGTAATAACCGGCCCTTCCGCCCTTTGAGCGATTAACCAAACACAGTCAAAAAATAACACCGGAGCTTCGGCACCAGACGCGACCCAGACAAGCCCCAAAAAATTTGCCCGCCACTGGTCGTCGCTTCCAATCCAAAACACGAGAGCGAGCCGATAAAGCATGCCGTAAGCCAGACCAGGGGAATTTATCGTGGTCGGTCCATTTCTGGCCCCGTTTCCCTCGCGATCCCCTTTGCCGTCCCTCTTCTTTCGAGGCATCCTTCTTTTTTTTCTTTTCCCTCTCCTCTCCTCTTGGTGGATTGCCTGGAATTCTAGCTTCTTGGACGGCGTTATCAGCCACGAATACCTTCGCCAAGTCTGCAGCCAGCCTCATCCTCTTCTGGGCATTGTCGACAGGACATTGTATCTGTCGCAATCTAGAGGATCTCAGCAACGGCATCCTCCTGCATTCGGTTTCATCCTAGAACTACTGCCTGCTCCCATTCACTTGTCTGGAGCATCGCTGCTGTTTCTCCCGCTCTACGCCGCTCCCGACTAGAGTCCCAGGCCTCTTCTCTTCCTTCCCACCTCCTCTCTTCCTCTTTCCAGCTGCTCTAGCTGTCTTGCAAAGTCGACAACCGCCATCATGCCTATCATCGACGCGCGCGACATCCTGTCGTTTCAAGGCGGTGACAACGCCACCGACACAGTCATTGGTGGTATCCACTTTAACCTGACTACCCTCGACCACTTCAACTACACGCTATACAGCAATGGCACCCTCTCCAACCGCTCCAAATGCTTCCTGACATTTGAGCCACACACGCCGAAGCTCCTCTACCAGAACGGCACCTTTATCAATACCACTTCGTGCTACAGTCCTGTCAATGAAATCGGTACACGCTCCAAGATTGGCATTGCTTTTGCCTGCATGTTCGGTGTCCTGCTTGTCCTGAACCTGGTTTGCGTCAGCAAGCATGGAAGCATGTTCCTGCCTGCCGAAAAGCGATTTTGGCCCATTGGCCGACGCTGGCAGTGGTACTGGGGCAGCCTCACGTGCGTCATGGCTCTCGTATCGCTTTTCACGAACGTCGACGTCGACCGTTACTACCTCACCGAGCTGCCCATCGTCCTGACCTCCTTCTTCTGGTACCTGATTGAGATGTGCACCATGGGTGTCGTTTGGGAAGCCCTTCGCCACTGGGGCAGCTGGATGGAGCGCCAGTACATCGATCCCAACCCGTTTGTTCTTCCCGAGAGCGAGTGGCGCTACAACTTTGAGCTGCTTATCCCCATCGTTTTTTACTTTTTCGTGTGGATGAATTTCTTCATGGTTGTGCCGCGTTCTTGGGGTCACATCGAGCTTCAGCGCTCGCCGGAACAAACGGCACAATACGCCCGCCCCGAATCGACCGATATCCGCTTCAAGCTCGGCTCGTTCTTCTTGGTGGCGGCTTGGTGTGTCATGATCGTTTCTCTCCGCCACTCTATTCGGAACTACATGCCCCGCAACCGTGGCTTCTTCAACCAGGCTGCCGGCGTCATTTCCTCCACCCCGTTGCGCTTTTTGCTTCTGCTCCCGCTCTCGCTCGGCATGATTGCGTACCAGATCCTGTGTTCCTTCAAGTTTGAGTACTCGGTCCTGAATGCTAAGGGCAACCGTGTGGCAATTTACGTTGGTGGATACCTGCCAACCTTGCTCATCCTGATCATCCAGGTTCTGTACGGATGGGTTTCGCCGAACGAGGACCGCGAGCTGATCCGCCAGAGACGTGTTCGTGGCCAGGAGATGGACCGCGAGCTGGGCCTGGTCCACAAGCCGGCCTGGTGGCGCCCTGCCAACTTCAACGAGAGCATGCGCGATCGCATTGCTCGCAATGTGGGAGAGATTGGCGGCAATCGCAAGTTCGCAAACGAGCATGCCCAGAACGCCGGCGAAGTTGAACTGGACCCCTTCTCTGACCGCCCTCGCCGCGGCTCTACTGCATCTGGGGCTCCTTCTTTCACCGCTTATGACGGCAAGTCTGACCGCCGCAGACACGAACGCACCATGCAGGCAGTGGCCGGCATCCTGTTTCCTAACGCTGAACCTGCTATTGACCGGCGCGCGGAGCTGATGATGGACGGCCCGCCGCCCCCATACCTCGATGGTGCGCGTGCTGGCCGGTCGTCGAATCTCACTCGCAGCAACAGCACGAACACAATGAACTCGGTCTCGGCTGAACCGCAGAAGGTGCGCAGCATGCTAGATCTTTGATCTGATGCGCACTATACTGTATCCGTCTGACGGACAAGCCACTGCTTGCTTCCCCTGGTGGATGTGAAGACACAACTGTCAGATGGATGCCAGCGAATCCGTGGAGACCGGTGCTTTGTCTATGCGCGGACAATTGTGGGTGGGAATGTGAATGAATGAGTATGTGAATGCAGATGCAAAATACGACGGACAGCCTTGTTGTTTTCTGTTTCTCTTCCGTTTATTTCAGGATTGTATACATGAAACCGGACAGGCGTCCAATGTTGATGGTGGGATATGCAATGCACATGAGAAACTGTAATTGATTTGACGACGACCTTGGGGGTTATTTTCTGGCTTTCTATCTGACCCTACTTTTCTGGTTCTCTTGGAGAATTTACTATTAATACGACATGTCAACGCTGTTTGCATAGTACAGGCGCATATAGCAATAAAAATCTTAGATTCGTGTCATGATAAAGAGATTACATATAAAACGAAAGTGGGAGTACGCCACGGGGTATCAGTGCCCTGAAAACATCCATAATCTATTCCCTGTATTGCATCAAAACAGAATCCGCCTCTTCTTCTGTTTCCGTGTCATAATCTGGACGATTATGAAACACACGGGTCGTTTTCTTCCGTGAGTTGCAATGCGAATGTCCCCCGGGTCGAAACAATGGGTAGAGCAAAACAGAACAGAACGGAGCGTCGAGAACAAAAATCAAACCAAAACCAGACCGAAACCGAAACTGAGAGCATCAGATCCCAGCGGCCCCTAGCAAAGCAAAGTAACCCAATCGCAGGTCGAGCGAACTGGATTTTGCGTAAAGCTCGAGACATGCCCAATTGCCCTTGACTCGTTATATATCCAGACTCCCAGAAAAATGTGAAAACCGAACCGAATAAACAGACAGAGGGTAGACGCAATAAACAGGTTTGTAGTATTCCCAAGGATTCCCTCCCGTCCGGATAAGCCTACCATACTCTCAAATCTCGATCGCCACTGGATCATCGAGTTCCACCGAGCCTAGCGAAAACAATGAAAAACGACATACAGACAAGCAGGAAAACAAATGAGAGGCCATATGTATCCTGCGCGCGGATCTAAGTAATAAAACGTGATATCAGATAGAGAGAGAAGTAAGCCAAGAAGCAATTGCAAAGGGCGCCAAAAGAAAAGTTCGTAACGGTCGTAGAGAAGTGGGGAAGTATGCGGCAAAGGCAGGCGAGAGTACTCCGTACAGTCGTGCGATTTGGTCTAAGTAGGCTTGTGAAGTTTTTCGGACACCACAGGCGCGAAGTGGCTTGCCCTGCAGGACGGCAAACTCCATAAAACACAAGTTTGGGGCGACTTCAGTAGGCAGCAGCGGTAGAGACTTCACTAGTGGCAACTGCCACCAGCGCCTCGAGGCGCCTCAGCGAGTTCGGCGGGTCTTGTTCTTGCTGTTGTTGAGAGTATCGCTGTGGTTCGGATGGCTGAGGAGCTGCCTGCTGCCGGTGTTCGTGGACGGTCTGCGGCACACGCGCAGGGAAGCCCTGAAAGCCGCTCGCTAGATTGGGGTGCACCATACGGTCGACGCATGGGCCAGTTGCACGCTCCAGTTCAATATCCGACGCGGCCGGTGGAGGGCCCTGATACCAGCCTTGGCGCTTTTGGTGACGTGGTGTCGTGATATTGAAAGATGGAGCAGATACTGTATGATAGTGTCCTCTACTGTAGCCGACAGGTGTCGGATCAGGGGCACCATAGCGCGAGGGTGCAGTCCGAACATCGTCTTCGAACCGGACGCTTGGCTGAAGCTGCCGTTGGTGGGTGATTCCAACAGAATGCTCGACCTGTGCCATCACGGCGCGACTGGCTTCACTGGCCCAGGCGCTAGCCCCGTCGCGTGGCGGCGTGCTCGACGCAATCTCCAACCTTGTCAAATTGCGATGTAGAGGCATGTCCCACTGGCTATTGAGCGGGGCCCGGCGATCGTCCTTGCCAGGCTCAAGGTGATTCCGCAAGATGGATGTTAGCGGCCCAGGAACGGGGCCGTTGCCCGAGTCGATTGCCATAGGCGATGGCGCCCTGCGGGGCGGCGAGCCGGGGCGGTGTCGAGGGATAGGGTCAAAAGACTCGATGCCTGGCAGGCGCAAGTTTGTTTGCTGGGCTGCCGGGTTGGCAAGCGGAACGGATGCAGTCGGTGGAGTGTACTGTGAGGAGGAAATGACGTGGCTCAGATGGCTGCCACCGGAGCCGTTGTTGATCGCATTGTATTCTCGCGTGTCAGGATGCCAGGTCCGCCGACGCCAGGCCTCGTCGGAAACGGTAGATGTGGAGTCTCGTCTTGACCAGGTAGACGTCGTCGATGTTGTCGGTGACGCCAGAACATTGCCCGCATTGGGGGGGGAGAAAAGACCGCTGTTGGAGGCATTCATAGATCCTGGGCTGAACTGCGTACGCCCAAACGGCGTGCTCTGGGGAGACAGGAAGGGATTTGTAGTCGAGGACGGGACGCTCAGTCGCCGACCGGGGGTTCGCACGCCGGATACATACATGCTCTGAGCGCGGCTGTGCGACGAGGACGGCGAGACGATGGCCTGGCCCTGGCCCCAATGCGGACTGCCCGGACCGTTGGAAAAGGTAGCAGACGGGGGGCTAGCATAATCGGTAGGCGTGAGAGGCCGATACTGGTTGTCAATTGCGCCTGAACGATACGCTGGGGCCGAACGGGTATCCGCCATTACGAGCGGAGGCGGTCGTCGGCGCATGTCGTCACGTGGTGAGAAGATAGACGAGGCAACGGAACTGACGCTGGTGATGCTGGACGTGGACAGCGACTTGGAGTGGCCACGAGCGGGCGTGCCCATGGCGCCGGTGGTGGACGTTCTTGCCCTGCCGGAAGTAGCGCGGACGCGGTCGGTGCGAATCTGCCGTTGAAAGCGAGTGCCGGTGGCGGCGAGAGAGTCCATAGGGATGTCCTCGTTGACGTGGACCGTCTGGGCATGTTGGCGGAGGTTGTCTAGGCGGGAAAAGCGCCTCGAGCAATGGCACTGAAATGGCCGTTCTCCGGTGTGTTTCCTAAGTTCATTAGTCAGTACGCTTTGCCGGACGGGACAAGTTGAAAGCAGGCTGAGAGACAAAGGAGGGGGAGACCTACCGAATGTGTCGGGCAAGATGTTCACTTCTCGTGAAGCTGAGATTGCAGGGGGGGTAGTCGGTGCAGTAGAAGCGCAGCGACTTCTTCTTCTTGTTTGCCTTGCCATCGGCAGCGATGCTCTCTTCGTCGGATAGACCGGCAGCATCGTCACCATGGCCCATCTCGCCATCAGAGTCATCGATGTTCATGTCGGACGGGTCGCGCGATTTCCGGGCGCCATGGGTAATTTCTCCGTGGGAGTGCAACAACTTGTCGTTTGGAGAGTCGGCCGACTGCGGCGGCTCAGGGAAGTCGGAGAAGGAGGAAGGAAGCGGTTTTTGGGCCGCGAGAGCACTGCCGGCAAAGGTCTCGTTGGTCGGGGTAGATGCGTCGTCCATGGTGGCGGCGGGATGGGGAGGCATGCTGCTAGGCTCGGGAGTGATCGCCAGAGTGCCGCGGCAACGGGAGAGCAGAAACGTGGACGCCGCCAGGACCCTGGCGCTGTCGGTCGGTTGCGATCAGTGCACGATGTTGGGAGTGATACTGGAGTCGCCGAGCGTATCACATGCAGCTAGCATACTAGAGAACGTCTTGCCGTGAGAAGGGGGGATACAAGACGAGGGTGAAGGAAAAGAAAAGAAGAGGGGAGAGGGGGGGAAGGGGGGAGGGGGAGGCAGAAAAGAAGATAGCCAGGGGATGACGGTGCTAGCAGAAATAGGGCACTAACACACTATATTATGTAGGAGTTCCGGCAAGGCTGAGCTGAGGGGCGGCCAAGATACGCAGTCAAGGAGAGATAGCTAGCGGGGCTGGCAGAGCGCCTGTAGCGATGGAATGTGCAGCGGATGAGTAGTAGCGACGAGGGGTGGCAGCAGAGGGGAGGAGGGGCGTGTGCGTCTGGTGGTGTTTTGCGAGGGTGAGGGTTGGGATACGAGGATGGTATTCATCTGGCGGTGTTTGTCTCTTCGTTGGTCGGTCTTGTCGTCTCCTCTGGCCGGGCGGCTGGATGATGCTGCAACTGGCTGGCGATGGGCGGGCGTCTGTTTGAGGGCGGCGATACCGTCGAAGGGCGTATGCTGTGCGGCTAGCCGTCGAGAAGCCTGAGGAGGGATGCTGAGTCGGGGCTCCGCGAGAAACGGGCAAATGGGAAGAAGACGATCGATGGTGAAGATGGTGGGGAACGAGACGGAGGCGGCAGCGAGCAGAAATGGGAAGGAAAGCGACAGGGAAGGCGCAAGCGGCTGGACTGGCCACAGAGTGCGCTGACCAGGTAGATATGCACGGGACGACTGGGTGGATTAGTATTGCTTCGTACTCCGTACCTGCGCTAGAAAGGCAGGAGCCCAGGGCCGGCAGGAGAGGTGGGGTTGACGATTAATTCTCGGTCGGCCCGGCACACACGCCCACAAGAAAAGGGCACACAGGCACAGCAGGCACCACAGCGATGCAAGCGAAGGTCTAGCATGCGACTGAGGAGTGCTTCTGTAGCGTGTCTGTTTTCTTTTCTGGACGCTGGGCTGTCGTCTACATAGTATCTTAGTAGATCTGACCCGGTCCTGCTCTCTGCAGCTGCCCCATCCTTCCTGCCCAAAGCTGATGCTTCTCCCTCGCCCTTGCCTCGTGCTGCGCATCCGTGTCTGCTGCTCTTTCCCATGACGTTAGCTCAGGTGGCTAGCGGGTGGCAATGTCCAAGGGCCATGGGGCAAGGAAGGCAGCACTCGCACAGCTGTTGCTTGCTGCTTATTGGGGCCCTCCCATGCCGCTAGGGCCATCTTGGCACGATCTAGGGAGGATGGGCAGAGTACCTTTTCGCCCGTTCTTTTTGTTCTGTCGCTTGCTTCGGCCAAACTGTCCGCTTTTTTCGTGCGCTGCCTTACTTGTTTTCCGTCCTCCGCCTTTGTCTACGGCCAGCCCTGGCCTGCCCTGGGGGCCTGAACGGACAAAGAGCACAGGCAGCGGCCCAGTCAGCCAGGAGGGCCAGGCACAGAAAAGGGGCTGCAGCTCACTCAGACTGTCCTCGTCGCAACTCAGCGCCTTGTTCCGCACACAGCGGTGGAAGAGCCGTTCTGGAATGGCACCCTCTGCTGTCTGCGGGCACAAAAGAAGCACAAACATGGGAACGCACGGTCCTTGTGCAGTAGCCTGTTCCGGGAGCACCAGCGCTGTGTAATCGCTCTACTATAGTGGCTGAACGAAAAATACAGGGTGCGAAAGCATGCCACCGGAGTCGATGTGCTATACGGATACATGGGCATACGCAAACACGAAAGATCGTGCGCGCAACTCCTCGTATGCGTTCTTATACTCATCGGTAATCGGGGCGCGGAGAGAAACCAGTGGCAACGCAAGGGGTTGGTGGTTGGGTGAGGAGTCCAAGAGGGTGTGGTGGGAAGCAGACGTCAGCAGAGATAAAGGGTTGTTGTGGAACAGCACGTCGGGGAGACGCAACCAATGGGTCGAATGCATATTATAAAACAGGGCCAGGGCGCAACCATGATATGGAGGAGGTCGGGGAGGAGAGCAGGCTTCCTGCCTGTTCAACCGCTCGAGGAAGAAAGAAGAAAAACGACGGGCAAAATACCAAAACCGGGAAAAATCTGTGCTCCGTACAAAGCAGCGCTTCGCAAAGCAAGGAGGCTAGTTAGTTGCAGTGGGGCCTTGTTAGACATGTGCCTATTGTTACTGAGCCCGCCGACGGAGGAGGAAGGAGGGGCAAAGTCCCCGCCACTAATCATGTAAACTGCAGGCGCACCTGAGCAAATGGCTGTCGATCTGGGCGAGGTACGAGTATTGTTGAAAGACGCCTTCTGGTTCGTACCTGCCGCACAGCAACGAGGTCCCGCTCTTTGGAGGCGCGTCATTGCTGGCAGGACCACCGCATACTGTGCTGGCGCTTTGGCGCTCTGGCGCTTTGACCTGCTGACCCAACTGCCCGCCGTTGTGTGCCACCGCACACGTTCCTGGTAGCCAGCACAGCGGAGGGCCGGCTTGCTGCCATTGGCTGCGGTCTTTGGGCGGTGGGCTCTACTCGCTTGCCGCCCCGGCGGGTCACCACGTAAGAATTATTCTATTGAACATGAATAATGGCAATCGTGGCCCTTGCTCTGGCGGTCTGCACGCCCGCTGTCGCATCCGTCGCATGCCGTCGTCCCTGCTCTCATACAGCGCCGCCCGTCTGCACTTTCATGCGCCCGGAAAGGATGCCCGGCTGTGAACAAGCGCAGAACAAAAACCGGCGCAACTATGCTGCGCGCACCCCATCTGCCGGCCGTCCCCGACAGCGACGCGCAGATCAGGTACGGTGCATTATGCCGGATTTGACGACCATCAGGTACCGGAATAGGCGGTCAGCACGCTATGACTGCTTGGAAGCAACCCCCCCCTTGGGGAATTGTCTGCCCTTCTTTTTCACGCTCTAGCCCACGCCAAACTGCGAATAGTAAAGCATTTGCTTCGCGCCATGCGCAATGCGCAATGCCACGCCTGTCCGTGATCGCCCGTTCATCTCAAAACTAGAACCTGTACGACGTAGCCTAGGCCTCCAATCCTTTGTTCAAGAGGACGCAATGTGTCCGCTTCTCCACCTTCGCCCTTCAGTCGACTCGTCTCTGCTTGACTACTTGGGGAGGTGCGGGCCAGCTTGCAGACGTCGTAAGACACCATGCTCTTTGGAATAAAAAATCAGTCACACCATGCCTTAATTCTTGGATCATTTGGCCTCTGCTGTTCCTCGTAGCCCAACATGTGGCTCCCGTACGCCCTACTCGTCGGCGCCTGCATCGGAGTTGTGCATGGCGTCTTTCCGGCTTCATTGAAACCAAAGATACGGCTTATCCACAACACGCAAGTGAAATGTGACAACACTGAACCTAGTATCGGCGTCAGTTACTTCGCTCAGTATCTCAACCACTCCAATCCACTTCAAGGAACGTTCAGACAGAAGTCTTTAGCACTCTACGCACTGGGGGGATCCAGGCTACCCCGTATGTTCTTAATGGCGATGCAGTCATACACGTTTCCCCTTGTACCTGCTCACACGATGTGCCATCCTTCACAAAGGTCATCCTCCTGACATCAGGCGAGGTTGTCCTTGCTCCTTACTGCTGCTTCTTGACTGCGCAATCATTGGCTACCCAATTCGCCATCGCTGTCGGTGGCGCCGTCATTTTGATTGAACGTGAGCTCGTCGCTGTCCTCATTCACCACGGAAATTCATTTCACTGCTAACAAGCTCTCTGTTACGCAGACCTACTCCCGGATTACAGCAGACACTCTCTCACATCTTACCCTGAAGAACTCGGCGGAAGACCTGTTCAATTTTGCAAGATGTACCGCCTCCATTCAACCACGACCACGGCAGCAATGCACCTTCTACAGGATGTTTCCCACAAACTCACAGCCTTATGTATGCTAGATTATACTAATCTCACTGACAACTTGCTTAGCGGTAGTTCCTATGCCGCTTGGACTGCCAAGCTATCTTTCGGCACGTTCTAGGCATACCGTGCATCCAGTGCTCCTGTCGAGGCCATAATCAATTTTTGTCAGTATTTTAGCCCAATCCGGCGGGGAATGCCCCAGAACTGCAGCCGTGACTTGGCTAATATCATAGCCTACGTTGATGGTTTTGTCAAGAAACGATCCGGAAATGAGGTAGCAGCGCTCAAGGCAAGCTTCGGTTTTGACGAATTGGCTCACGCATATGACTTCACATCGTAGGTTCGCCTGATCCTTCGTGCGAGCTGCCAACTTCGGTAATGCTAATGCTTCCTAGCGCTGCCACAAACGCCGTTGATACCTGGCAAGGCAGTTCTTTAGCGTCGGGATATACAACCTTCTTCCAGATGTGTGATGCCATAGAGGGCCATGGCATCAACGGTTATGCTGGGTACGGCACAACAAATGTCCGAGACAAGACGGAAAACCTTGCATGGTGGTTCAAAGACAAGTTTCCTCCAAATTGTAAACAAATCTTGTTCCAAATGCATGGCAGCATCTTTCTTTCCTGTGACTTGAAACTGATCATGTTGCACATCAGGGTGCTATAAAATATATGGCTACATCGACTGGAATAACACCATGGCGACCGGTTGCCTAGATTCTTACAATCTCGTTAGCCCATTATATCCCGACCGCAGTGTCAATAACGCTACGAATACGTAATGGTTCTGGATGCTATGCAATGAGCCACTGGCATACTGACAGACCGGCGCAGGACCAGCAATGGAGCCTATGATAGCCAGCAGGCTACTCACACCAGCATATTTTTAACGCCAATGTGACACACATGGTTTTAGGACAAATAAGACCGTGGGAAGCCTTAACAAGCTGACAGGCGGATGGAATTTCAAAGGAGAACGAATTATTTGGGTCAACGGGTAGAGTTTGTCCCTGTTCTCGTTTCTCTCCTTCATGAATGATTACACAGCTAACAGTGGGAGGGAATTCGACCTATGGTCTTCTGCGTCAGTGTCCAGCCCTGATCGGCAAGGAGGGCCTCTGAACTCTTCCAAGGGCACTCCTGTCATTATGATCAAGGACGGAAAGCACTGCGAAGACCTTATAGTTCAAGACGATACTTTTCTGAAGAGACTTCAAATCCTCAAGTGACGCAAATCGCCTTCAATATAGACAATGAATTGCACTTGTGGGTTCCTCTTTGCAATTCTATATCTTACGTTAGTTGCGAGAAAGAAAGAGAAAAACCTCTACAAACAAGCTCACTTCTGGCGAAACCCGGAGCTTCTCATCTTACCCTCAGGACGACCATTTCTTGACAAGAAATTTGAACTAGATATACTACCTGATTTAAAGCGCTACGAATAACTTTCAAGTCGGCATGTTCCACGAGTTGGAAGCTCTGACGTCCAGACTGCCTGCCTGGTTGAATTTCTGCTACTTTCATCTCTAGACAGCCTGGGCTCTCGGTTAAAATTTGGCTCTCGCCCACCTCTTCGAATAAGAAAAGGCGCCACCCGCTTTGTGTCTATTCCGGAAAGCTACAGTGGAATTAAGAGTGGGCTGTGCTCGGCCGAGAAGCTTTGTGTCTCATTAGCGCCAGCATAAGCCCGATATCCGCATCACGTGTCTAAAGCACATTGCCTATCTTGACAAGGTGCCCCAAGATCGGAAGAGCATGCGAGTATTGCATACGACGGCACAGATGTCCTTGTCCTCATCTACTTTCATAGGACGTCTTGGCTCTATAGTAAGGTGCGATTCGCGTCGAGAGCTCGGCGAATTACTGAAAAGCACATTGTTGAGCAATGACAGCACCACGCCGACTTTTTTTGGGCGTCATTGTTCCATCGTCCAACACCACATTGGAGCCTCTCACACATCGGATGGTGGGATGATCTAGACGTCACCGTGCACTTTGCACGCTTCCGCGTCACCAAGATTGCGCTCCCGGGAGATTCGAACGTCCAGTTCTCACAAGGCGCGATACTCGAGGCCGCACAGCTACTGGCGGATGCTCATGTAGACATCATTGGTTGGAGCGGTACGTCCGCGGCATGGCTTGGCTTTTCCACAGATGAAGCGCTCTGTGCCACCATCGAGAAGGTTACCGGCATTCCGGCCACGACCTCCATAATAGCCTTGAACGAATTGCTCAGGCGCCGACTAATCGTCAAGAATGTTGGCCTGGTCAGTCCCTACACAGCTGATGTGAATACGGCTATAAAAGCTAGTTTTCGGGGAATCGGAATTGATACTGCAGACGAACGGGCTTGCTGTGCCGGTCTGTTTACAAACCTCGATTTCGGCAACGTGCAGGAGACCCAGCTTGACGCCATGGTTGCTCACGTAGGTAAAAACGGGGCAACGACAGTTCTCGTGGTGTGCACCAACTTGCGTGCTGCTCAGCGGGTCAAGTACTGGGAATCGTCGCATAATATACAGATTCTAGACTCAGTCGCTACAGTTGTTGTGGGCATGGCGCAGAAACTAGGCATTAGCACCAACCCAGCCCTTCTGGATTACTGGGGAAGCGTCTTTTCAGAAGAGTAGAATATGTGGGCTTGGAGCACAATTCATATCAGACAGGAATTACGGAGCAGACGTATCAAATGTACCTTCGAACACTTTGCCGTTATACAAAGCGGTTTTCCCTTCTTCCAATTTACATTTTTATGCATTATTGAGACCTTTGTTGTCAGCCCGGTCGGTTTAAGAAGCAAATTTATTCATTGGAAGGCCAATCGGGGGGGTACTCTTGAAATATACCTTGACTAGCATTTTCTACCTCGTCCAGTTCAGGATATGGCTTACTTTCCTGCATCTTACCAGTCAACTTTGTAGCGCCACTTTAAGAGAACTCTGCGTAGCTCTTACATTTGAAACTATAGGGCCAAAGTGTGTTTACATACCTGCTTTCAATAACGATGCATTCAATAAAGAGAGAACTAATCCGCTTAAATTAAATGGAATTGGCTTAGTTATTTCACGTGATAACAAACGACGTTCTTAATGAGAACGAATGTAAGCAGCAGAAAGTATAAAGCAATGGTTACACCTTTATACCGAGTTCAAAACCCTGCCTGAACCTTTTCATCTGCTTCGCCCAGGTTGAAGGCATTTCTGGTTCGCTAAAGATGCGGCCAGGATGCACGACGTTGTACAGAACGAGTGCAACAAACATTGGAAGCGAATCTAGACAATATTGGAAAGCTTCCTGGTTCGGAACACTACTGTTGATGCCGCTCGAGTACTCAACAATGCGAAACAAGATGCGAATCTGCAGGAGAGAATAGACATTATTAGCATAGGGAAACAGTTAAAATAGGGACTAAACGGGGCAGGCTCACAATGATAAGCACCATGACCAGAAATTGTGTGTAAATAATATGCATAAGGGAGCTCTGCTTGTCGCCAGTAGTCCACATGATGGAGCACAATCTGATGCTGAAGCAGCTGCATATAAGAATAAACAGCAACTGGATGCCAACACCTGCCATGTAGATGTGAAGGCCCGTGGGAATGACGTGCTGGCTGATGTTGTTTCCTGTCGCCTGTGCTGCACCATAGACCTGGATGATAAAGGCAATGATGTCAAGCACGACAAATACAGTACCGAACCAGACGGCGTTCAGGCCCCAAATCTTACGGTCCGCTGTTTGGTTCCATACGAGCCGGCCGAAGACCATGTAGGTAAAGGCGTTGGTCCACAATGGGGCCACCAAGATGAGAACAAACCACGCAGCGTACATGCCATAGCTGGCGGGTGTCTTAATACTGGCAGTACGGAAGCTGTACGACAGAACCTGCCACACTCCGGACATGACTATGACCCAGCAGTAGGGTTTCCGGTAGCGAATGGCCTGGACCAGATGAGCGGCTGTAGTGAGAATGAAAAGGGCGAGGAAGAGGGCGGAAGCACCGATATTGGGACAGAAGTTCCACATCGTGTCCGGGGTCGAAAGAGCGGCACACCCCATCTTGAGGCGTAGAAACGAGAGACAACACTGTTATATATTCTTGCTGTTGTTGCCGTCCAAGGCTAGGAACGATGGAAGAAGTAGCAACAACACCTGATATTTATAACTTACATGAGAGAAAAGGTACTGCAACTGGGCTTGCAGATGTCCATACGAGCCGTGCCTTAGTCGATGCCTGTCATGCCAGTCCACAATAGCGCTACACTGCTAGCTTAATCTAGCGGCTCATCTCGAATGCCCGTTGGCGAGACCGCTGATTGGCCTCGATGCCAAGACACTCACCATTGGCTTGCTCGTAAGGGCATTGGTCCCACATACGGGTCAGCCGGTCTATCCATCGACCGATTTTGGAGCCATCCCTTTATAAATAATATACAGACACGCGGGACAGCTCGTATGGGCGTCCTCCCTGCACCACTCTGCCACATTCGGCTGTGCACCATGACCAGAGTCAAGCCTGGGGAGCGCAAGCGGGCAAGAGCCCCCAAGGTGCGCTCAGGATGTCGCACATGCAAGTGAGTCAGCAATATAGTGTCCAATCAGAGGACAGCCTTTCTGACTGACGTCGCAGAAGTTCGTAAGGACATCCTATAGGCTACTTCAGTAATGTTTTCTAAAACGGCACTCGTATAGTTCGCAAAGTAAAGTGTGACGAGGCCCGGCCTGCATGTATTCGATGTGAGAGACCCCTGTCTTCCTGGAAAGCTGTGTGTTGGCAGGCTGGCAAGCTGACCCAACAGGCACTTCGACCGGACGGTCCTGCGAAGGCTTCGACTTTGTGCCAGAGGGGGGCTCCGCTGTCCGTAGCCCATCCACGGCCCTGATATACGCGTCGTCTCCCTTTGCCGACCCACTTGAGTCTCGGTCTCTGCAGTATTATGCCGAGCGCACTATCGGCGAGCTGGAGACGTTCTTTCCAGACTCGCTTTGGAGCAGCCACGTGTTGCAACTGGCGCTATCGCAGGAGGGCATCCGACATGCATTGGTGTCGCTTGCCGCCCATCATGAACACTTTGCCAATCCGGATGTCGCCGGCGAGCCCGAGTTTGCCTTCAAGCAGCACGGCCTTGCCGTGCGGTCTCTGCTAGCTGAAGACGACCCCTCGACGGCGACAGCAACGCACCTGGTTTCATGCCTGATATTTCTCTGTATCGAGGCACTCCAGAACGAGTACCGATCTGCCATCCGGCTGTTAAAGCACGGCGTCAATATGGTTAAGGAGCTACGCCGAAGGGCGGACGCGGCCGAAACGACGCAGTCTGGCTCTAGCCCGACTTCGGATGGAATCGTCTCTGCTATCGAGGCGTTTATCAACCGGTTTGCCGTTCAGGCTGCGCTGGTATGTATTTCGCTCTTCTCTGCAAACTATATGCAGATGTTGGTGTCGATGCTGACACAGATGGACAGCTCGTTGGAGATGTGGACTCCAGCCTGGTTGTCGGCTACCATCCTAGCTATGAGTGCCTTGTGGCTGAGCCGGCTTCGTTTGCGTCTCTGTCAGAGGCACGGCAAACGATCCTTGATTTAGCCGTCGGCGTTATCGCTCAACCTCCTGGTAGCGGCGGTAGCGAGGAGATGGTATTGGTACGTATAACGTACGACCGCTGGTGTGAGAAGTTCGACAAGCTAGTTAGGGAGCGTTCCAGCTCACTGCCCGCCAAAGGCATCGCACTTTTGGAACTACACAAGCGGTATCTGGGCATACATCTTGCCGCTCCCGACATCACCATTGAAGACCCGCCTAGGTGGGATGAAAACACGGCTGCGTACAAAGAGCTGATGACGTTTGCTGAGACGGCCGTGGGTCTAGATATCAATGCGGAGGCACCGACGACGGCAACGTCTGCGATAATCGGGATGCCAAAGTTTCACATGGACCTTGGAGTTCTACCCATTTTGTTCTCCACCGTGCTGCGGTGCCGTGATGCGGAAGTCCGGCGGCGGGCGATCTCGTTGATGAAGTCGAAAAGACTGCAAGAGGGAATCTGGCCCAGTACCACGACCTCTGAGGTGGCCGAAAGAATAGTGGCACTCGAACAGAGCGGCGATGGGACCGGCCCGCCCCAGAGAGTGCAGACCGTCGCAATAGTGTTTGACCCAGAACAGAAGTACGTGACGATAAAGTACGGGTTGAGAGATTCTGTATTTGAAGAGGTGCTTGGCTGGTGAAATAATAGTGAATGCATTTTTATTAGATGCAGTCAGGATCTACCAACGTCTGAGCTCTATTCGAATCCATGGAGAGCGTTCAGCTTCCTATAAAAAGCTCACGGGTCTCTGCTACTCAGGTGCATCCTGTGACGCTGTCGCTTCCCTCCAGAGGACAGGCCAAGGCCTTATCGGAGTCGTGCTGTAGCTGGTCGTGACCGTGCTTCTCACGGTACTCCTCGGTCTGCTTGTAGTCGATAAGCAGCTCGCCATTCTTGCCGTAGCGCCGTGGCTCCTCCTGGGCGACACGTACGACGGTGACGATGCCGCGTAGGCTGTGCACTTTGTGAAATATGGCGTCCATCTCCTCAAGCGAACGGTAGGCGGTCTCGGGGTAGAAGAAATAGACAAATGGGACGATGAAGGCATTTATTACGGCGAAGATGACGTAGGTCTTGTAGCCGATGGTGGAGAAGGCGACAGGAGTGACCATGACGACCATGAAGTTGAAGATCCAGTTGCCCGAGGTCGAAAGCACATTGGCCGGAGCGCGGATGCGCAGCGGCATTACCTCAGCCGGGTACAGCCAGGTCATACCCAGCCAGCCGATAGCAAACACAGTATTAAAGACGAAGAGGAACACGACAGCTACAATGGCGGCGGCCTTGTTGGTAGCTGAGATGGAGTTGGCGCCAGCGAGGACGGCCATGGCGATGGCCTGGCCGGTGGCCCCGAATAGCATCAGCTTGCGGCGGCCGACACGCTCGACGAGGAAGACGGCGGGCCAGGAGGCGAGAAAGTACTCGGTGCCGTTCAAGGCGGCCAGCAGACGCGAGAGAAAAGAGCCCATGCCAAGACTAGTATAGATGACGGGAGCGTAGTAGGTGATAAGGTTGATGCCGGAGATCTGCTGGAAGACCTGGTTGGCATAGGCAAGGATGGTGCGGTGCAGGTTGTGGTCGCGATTGGTAGCAAAAAGGTCCTTGTACGAGCCGCTGGCCATCTCGCGGACGGTGTCGCGGATCTCTGCCAACTCGGCGTGCACTGCGTGATCTTCGACGTCGCAGTCGGCCAGCGCGGCCAGAACGTCGCGCGCCTCATCCTCGCGGCCCTTGAGGACCAGCCAGCGTGATGACTCCGGCAAATACGGGATGAAGGTGAGGATAAGCAGACAGAAGACGATCTGGAAGTCCAGGGGAAACGCCAGGCCACAGAGCCGGGCGCGAACGAGAGGCCGAGGCCGATCCAGTACGAGATCATGATGCCGTCCGAGACCAGTGCTCCCTCGATCATGACCAGTTTGCCGCGCTTGTGTGCGCGTGTCGTCTCCGACTGCCACGTCGGCACTGTCGACGTGTTGCAGCCGTTGCCCATGCCAGTGATGATCCGACCTATGATCAGGTGCTCGATCGAAGGGGCGGATGCCTGCAGCGCTGCGCCGACAACCATGACGGCTGTGCCTAGAATGATCATCCACTTGCGGCCCAGCGGGTTGCCGATGAAGATGGTGATGATCGAGCCCAGGAAGCAGCCGAGGTTGTATGAGGCCACGGTGATGCCCTGGTATGTCGACCGGCGCGACGACTCCGCCCCGCTGGCCGCTGTCGGGTTGATGATGGGGAATTGGTTCAAGAAGACATCCAGCGTCAAAATGCCGCCCATTATACCCTGATCTGTGTCGAGTAAGCAGGCCGTTGCCATGGTACACCACAAAGGCAGCTCTTACCATAGCCGAACAGCATAAAGTCGCACCCGGCAATGATGCCTACGGCATAGTTTAGCGCTTGGCCGCGGAGGCCGAGATACGATCTCTTAGTCATGACGGTAGTGGTGGTGGGAAGATAGAGATCCCGGATCACAGTGGCTCTGGAGACGGATTGAGACATGGCTGAGAAGCCTGCCCCGAGGCGGTATATATACTTTGCCATCTTTTTGATTACCTTAGTCTACATAGACACAAAATCGTCCTCTATTCGTTGGCACCTGAAAATTTGATAAGAAAATTCGGAAACAATTGATACAAATCAAAATACACAAACAAAATAAAACGATACAGAGCCAGGAGCAAGTGACATAGCCGATCGCGACGTCATAGGCTCACTGAGCGCATGTTTTGCGGGGGATCAAAGTGGCCGCTAATTTGCCGCCTTGCTGAGAGTGGCAGCCCTGTTGGCGATCATGCAAAGAGTTTTCACGCCGTTCCTGGTTTGCACATGCTTCGCCGGACTTCCCAGTTAGGGAAGCCGAGTGCGCGGCCACAGTCACACTATGTTCGCACAGGCTTGAAAGGGATACAATCTTAGAAGCCGTTAGTGATTCGGGAAGCAGACGGCGGTGCTATTGTAACCGCGGCTGTTGCGGGCCAGAGTTTAATTTTTAATTGGTGTGGACCACAGGAAAGGCGCACCGAGAGCCAATCTGACAGTCACAGGCCAACATCCAGCCTCGTCGTGTCCGAGGACAGCCTTCAGATCCAGAAGACATATGGGGACCATATCCTTTCCGTCCTCTCCTTTTATCGGTGAAAATCTCGGGCCTACTCAACCTACACGTTCGACCAGGTGGGGCCTAGCATGCGGCTTCAGCTGTGTGAATGCTTGCCAGCACTATGTCGCACCACCATATACGCAGATTCATATCTTGTTTTAGAGTGGCCCTGGCCCTGTTCAGAGTACCCACCACCTCTCCGCCTTTCCCTTGCTGCCTCCCGTCTCACCTGCCAAGGAGGTCAGCACAGACTCTTTAGAAGGTATGAGGATACATAGCATGTAAGCGCCGGTGACTGCTACACATATCCGCCTACACCTAGCAGGAACAGATGTCTGTGATAAACTGGTTCTATGTATTAGAAGGCTACAGCCTCTACGGATCCCACTCATATCTCACGGTAACGGTTTAGTTTGGCTTTGTTTTGGCGCCGGAAGTCTCTGCACGACTCGTATTATAAGAAACGAGATGGAAAACAACACGTAAGATACATGTATTCCTGCCACTCCTCCACCATCTTCCACTGGCCCTCCAGATGACTAACTAAGAGTATCTTGTTGCCGCCTATCTTCGAACTGATCTGATTGGCTTCCGCATTTTAAATAGCGCCCTACCGCAGCTTCTTGCTCTCGTACTCACAGGTACAACAGTCCTCCCAGCCGTACCAAATGCCGTCCTGGCCCCTCCCTCCCACGCACTGCCGTTGCCCGTGAACCATGTCTGCAGCATCTTGATTATGTAAGCGGAAAAGCGCGCCGACGTCTTGTTTATCGAGCATAGCCAGGCGACGTCCGGCGCCGGGGGCCAGCCACTAAGACGAAAAAGTGCGAGATAGCAAGAGTTTCGAGGAGGCCCGCGTAGCAACCAGCACACACGACGAAGCGGGTGGGCCGTGACGCAAACGCAAGCCAACGTATTTGGCTCTTGATTCCATTGGGATCGCAGAATGGCTGGCGAGAGAGCCATCGCCCGCCAAAATATGTCCCGGTCCTTCATATCCTCAGCCACGCTCATGGCTGTGTTGATGCTGAAGTTTGGTGTGCAGCAGACTGCAATGCTAGATATCGTGCCGGGGTAGCTCTCCCAGAGGCTCTCATTGCCCGACTTCAGCACTACGTGGTTTGGTTAGTCTGAGCAGAGGCCTTACTCGGCCTCCGCGCTCACTACTTAGGTAGCGAGACAGACAGATAAATAGTTTACGTTGCTCATTACCTATCAGAAACTGCTTTATATTGGCCTTTGTAGCTATTGTTTCCTTCTATTGATTGCCTATCACGCGGGCTTCAGCCGGTCACGAACATGTCTCCGCAGAGCTTCATCTAATCGAGTACAGACCGGGAAACGAAAGTCTACGGCGAGTCTGCTTCTCCGCACACTAACGACAACGTGAAGCCTGGCCGACACGGGCAAATTGTCCAATCTGGCTTAGTAGCGTCACGAGGGGGGTCAAAAACCAAAACTGATGGATCTATGACCTGTTGTAAGATTAACTGACTAAAGACAATGTGTCGCTTACCTCGCACCTGTTATTAGAAATCCGTATATCAAAGTGAAGGACGAAAAGTATTCAGTAGATAAATGCACTTTCCTCGCTTAATTTGATTCGCTTGGTGTATCCGTCGTCGGGTTCATCGTTACAAAGCTCAAACATAGCCGTTGTAAATGCTTTTTTTGCCGTCGGGGGACGTTAAACAGTTACCGCGGCTAGAACTTTCACCAATAATAGGATTTAAAGGCAGCTATACACATTTCAATCCTCTTTCTAAAGCAGAAATCACAACCATAAGTAACCCGCTAAAGCGTCTAGCGAGAACTTGTTGATACTTGTGCATCTATGTATAATGGCCTATGCATCTTCACGCCCTGGCTACGAATTTTCAACAGTTGAATCTTAAATTCAAGCGATCTTCTCTTATTGACAACAAGCATCATTGGAAGAAAATGCCCGTTGAAACGACACTTCGCTGGGGTTCTAGCGGTATGCTGAAGAATGGCCAGATGGGAATTCTCTATCATCTTCCTTGGCTGAGAAGTCCATTCTTGCTACATTTGTACATCCCACGAGTAACGACATACTCGAATTTGACTTGCTTTGCTGAGCAGACTTAGACTTTAACAGCGGTTGGAGAAGGCATGACCTGTACACAGATTAGCCCTGCACCTCCCCGCGTCTTCGCTTACGGTGCAGTTATGACGTCGTAGGTTGCGATTAGCTAGCAACCGGTGAGCCACACTAATCAGCCACATGGGAAGCGCCACCGTCGGCGTCGTTATCGCCCGTTGTAGCGTATACGAGCTTATCGCCCGACCACGACAGAGCCGATTTCCTAAATGAGGCAAGACAACCCGGCATGAAGGAACCAGTGGCAAACTGTCGGCGGCCGAACTGGCGGCCGGAATATCGATGGGGCTTCACAGACATTAAATATTCGTTATCTTGGGTTCTTCCAAATAAAGCCCGAATTTCCCTTGTAAACAATTTTCCGGACTACGCTTCAACCAGGTTTCAACGATCCTAAAACAAAGCTGGACAAAGATAAACGACGAGCAATCCATATACCGCTCTGCGACTTGACAATCACAATGGCAATACTGACTGCCCGCAAGGCCGGAGCCGTCCATGTCCGCGCAGGCCAATACCTCAAGCTCGTCAATACCCATGGAAAGCAAGTTGTGGACTTCTGGGCCTTCAATCCTACGGACAGCAACGACTTCCTGTCCATGGTGCATTCCCGCACAATTCTCCTTACCATCTCGCTTCGTAAGGGCGACCACCTCTACAGCACACGGCGCAAGCCGATATTGACCTTGGTCGAGGACACAACACGAGGTGTGCATGACATGATCTGGTCGGCATGCGATACGGAGCGGTATCGCATGCAAGGAGCTACAGGCTATCACGACAATTGCACAGACAACTTGCACAACATTCTCAAGGCCAAATTCCCCGAGGTTGCGATAGCTGATGATTGGGTGCCCGATCCGCTCAATTTGTTTATGAATGTGGCCGTGGATCATCACGGAGACCTCGACATTCGGCCCCCTACCAGCCAGAAGTCTCAGTATGTTGTTTTCAAGGCCGAAACCGACCTCGTCATTGTCATGAGTGCTTGTCCTCAGGACATGGCCCCAGTCAATGGCGGGATGCCCACAGACTGCGAGTACAACGTTTTTGAAGACGGGGCTTGCCAGGTACTGGCATCCGGCACCCAGTCCGTGGCAGTACCGGCAACGACCGAAATATCAGTCCCAAGGCCGATCACTACAAAGCCGATGTGCGTGAAGGTAGCATTGTCCTTCGATTTTGATGCCGTATCGCACTGGCTTGGCACCGGCTGCCATCCGGACAACAACATGGCGGATTACAGCTCTGGAATCTTTGCTGGTACTGTGGGAGCGTTGCGTCTGCTCCACGTCCTGAAGAGCAATGGGATTGCCGACAAGGTCACCTGGTTTATTCCCGGGCACACCATGGAGACTTTCCCATCGTCAGTGCAGAAAGTAGTGGAGTCTGGTGCTGAGGTTGGACTGCACGGTTACTCGCACGAGGGGATTTCCCAGATGACACCAGAGCAGGAATCCGATGTTCTTGACAAGTGTATCGAGATTGCCACGAAGCTGTGCGGGAAGAAGCCGCGCGGATACCGTGCACCCATGTACACGATTCGCGAGACAACTGTCAAGCTGCTCCGCCGACACAGCTTCCTTTACGACACCTCGCTGATGCACCATGACTCGCAGCCGTACTGGACGCCTGCGGATCCGCCGATTCAGAAAATCGATTTCACCAAGGATGCCTCGTCTTGGCTGAATCCGACTCTGATTGCAGACCCGGCTGCTGCTTCATCAAGCCCACTCATAGCAGGCCGCCACCCCTTAGTCGAAATTCCGTGCGGATGGTACAACGAGGACATGATGCCTCTGCAGTACTTACCGCATCTCGCAAATAGCATGGGATACGTGTCTGTGAATGTCGTGGAGCAGATGTGGAAGGACAAGTTCACGTGGCTCTGGGAGAACGCTCGCGCTGTTGGTGAAAGCGACGAATCGGCCGATTTCGTCTTTCCCATTCTTATGCACCCTGATACTAGTGGCATGGCGCACATTATTGGCATGGCCGACCGCATGATCAAGTGGCTAAAGGGCTGGGGCGCAGAAGTCGAATTTTGTCGCCACGAAGACATTGCCAGTGCTTGGCTCTTGTCACAAAAGGCAAAGCTTGGGAATTTATAATTGTGTCTAAATAAAGAAACGAAGATAGACATATAATATAAGAAAAGCACAGGAAGTATGCTAAATGTGCAAATGGCCGAACAGGATTGGCTAGAGTGAGTACATAAGTGGGTCGCAGGGCGCGGGAGAAATTTTACAAGACGTATTTTACCGATCCTTCTTCGCGCACGCGGCATCATCGCGACGTCCCATTCTTGACGGTATTGGGGTCAGAACGTGGTGCTCCCGAAAGACTAATAGATAATCATAATGATTTCTTCATTCAGCTCCGCAAGCCGTCCGATACGGCCGTCTAACACTTGGTTTTTTGCTGGCCTGAGTTCGGATTTTACGGACATACAACCGACGGAGACAGATGCCGATATCGTGACATCTATCTCCAGCTCAGGCACTTGCACAGGAGATGGATCCGTGCTTGGTTGCAAAGTGTTTTATGTCTCGGAAGAATACGGGGCTTCTGGTCCCACAGTCGTCGAAAGAATTACTGGTGCTGTCAGTGAGGACGGTACCACATTGAAAAGTGAGGTCCTCGTCTTTCAATATAAGAAGAAGTTTCACGCCGTGGACCACGTAAGAATAATTATGTTTCAAACGTTATATCTGGATTGCACTGACGCTGACAGAAATGCCCGCATTCATCGTTCCCGCTTTCTGATGCACACCTTTTCGATATTGAAGACTTTGGGATTGTTCTCAGCGCTGGAATGACTTGCCCAAAACACGGCTGGTCATTCGATATTTTTACGGGATTGGGTGACCGGGGAAACTATCGCCTGAAAATTTGGGAGGTTGAGTTGAGAGATGTTGCCCAAGATTTAACAACCATTAGTCATGCCAACCGTGATGAAGAAAACAAAGCAGGGGTGCAAATGGAAAACAGGAATGTACCGAGTAGTTCCCAAGTTCCTTTAGAAAAAGAGGTCTGGGTTAGAAGGAAGCCGCGAATTGGGTAATAGGACGCTGTACTATTGCATATCGATTAGGATTTCCATGCCAATCTAGTACGTAAATTAGCTTTCTGCATTTGGTTTAGCTAGAATTACCCTTAGTAAAGGCCTGCTTACCTTACATGGGTACATTGCGAATATTACTTAAGCTTCATCCAACAACATATCGGGACTTTCTTCCAAGTAACGGGGATATCTTGTCTTCAGACTATCCAGGCATATCTCATAGCCAACGGTATCCTCCGGACAGTTAATCACTTCATATATACGACAAAACATGTTCTTCGGTGTATTTCATGCCTCCAGTCTCTGTGCTGTATTCCGTATATAATCAGAGCATGTAAATAAATGAGTGCATTACCCACACGTCTGGCTTTGAAATAAGCTTCACCATCTCAGAAAAACGTGTTTCGCATGGACATTGTGGGTGATAAGGAAGTCAGTGCAGAGCGCGCTATTGCCTCCCGTATATGCTGTTCAGCTGTTCCAATTGTATATATAATACTGTGTGCGCATAACTATCTTCTCTTAGCTATCGAGTTCTTTGAAATCCTTCGAAGCCACAATCACTTACCCCGTACCGCCGATACATACACGTAAGGAGTTTCTTGAGAGTTTGAGCCGTATTTCTGGACTTCTCGCAATGACATTGATATAGTCACATTGTTAATTGGATATAAATAGAAATTGTAAATAAATCTCGGCTACCTCGGCAGTACGAATTATCGCATTAACACACTTTGTTATATGCAAGCAGTTAATACACTGAGCAGCAACCAAAAACTTTCACATGACGCATATCTACACTGATAAGCATATGCTGGTTTTAATTTTCTGCTTATATAACACAGATAACCAATGACAGCGACGTGGCTACTGTTGAACACAGCCTGCTTAGTTCCAGAAGCAATGCTCCTGTTGGTAGAAGAAGATCTTGGTTAGGAGACAAATTTTAGGGCTCTCTTGACACTAGTTTCAGTGCTGTTAGACATCTGCACGAACAAGACAGAGCCAAAGGGACCATTCTCGTTGTTGTTCGAGATCTTGACAATGCAAAGATTATCGTATCCGCCCTGGGAGCCAGTACAGCTAGTGTTGGATGGAATGGCCACAGTGAAGGTCTGAAATACCCCGACATCTGTAGCACGGCGAGTGATGACGCCGTTGCGCTGCAGCCAGCGACGGATGGACCGGACGAGGCGCTGGTAAGCCTTGGCATTTGCTGGAATAGTACCGGTATACTCGCCTTTGTCGCCAGGGATGTTCGTTGTGACCTCAGTGTTAACGGCTTTCGAGAACTTTCCAGTGCCGGTGGTATCGATAATGGCAGTGAGAGGGCCAGCTCCATCGGACGTCACGGTCTGCCAGGTGCCATTCACGTAACCGCCAGCGGAAACTTGGGCGAGAGTGTTACCGGAAAGAGACACGGTTTTGGTCAGGTCCTCTAAAGTGTTGTCTCCGTGGGCATCAGTGTATCCAAAGTCATCATCTGTGTTGATATCCTTGGACCAAAAGATGGTCGTGTCAGGTTCGGTCTGGTAATTCTGGCCAAAGACGGCAATGACACCTCCCTCGATGCCAAGGGCGGTGGAGTTACCGCCCTGGTCACCGGCGAAGACGGTGACCTTGCCATGGCCGGCAACGAGGGTAGCCGAGGCAAGCGCAGCAATGGTGATGGCGTTAGCGTACATTGTTGTAATGTTGTGGCTGAAAGGATGGGAGGAATCAAAATTGGAAGAGCGAACCAAGCGCCTATCCAAAAAAATGGTGATAATGACTGAAGAATGCCGGGATTGTATGGCTGAAGAGAAGTTCACGAATCAATCGGACCAGGAAAGAGTGCAAAGAAAGGAAGAAAAGAAAAGAAGGTAAGGATGGATTGGTGAAGAATGTCTTGCTAATGCTAAGAAGAGAAGAGAAGTTAGTAGGGAAGGACGGACTCTCTCCATCTTATACTTTTGTCTCCCCTTCCAATTGCCTGTGCCAATTACAGCCGGTATGTTCCCGAATATCTCAGTCTCAGCGTAAAAGACAAGGGCCCATCCCAACTTTGATTTCCAACACGGAGACGGTGGAGGCATAACTCGTTTGAGGAAGATGTGAGACAAGCTCTCGCTGCCAAAGAATTTCGTCTTAGGATTTCATCCAACGGCTATCGCAGCCAATGGCCAAACTAGGTTGCATCTGTAGCGGCTGCTAGTTGGTTGGCTACATCTAAAGGACGTTCCAAACATAATTGCGGTACTAGTGTTTGGGAGCTGCACAGGGGTAGCCCCTGTTTGGATCCACTGATGAGTCGACGCTCGCCGCCAAAGATCGTGGATCGTTAGGACTCTTCACAGCGTAATGCACCGCCATGAAATACTCTGTACTTATAAAGCACACGCGCCATGAAATGCTCCTGGTAATAAGCCCTTTCTTTTTTATACGCTTAACACTTTGCCTATAAGTATCTTGCTATAGTATATT
The DNA here is from genome assembly GCA_019925595.1 of Grosmannia huntii. Taxonomy (NCBI): domain Eukaryota; kingdom Fungi; phylum Ascomycota; class Sordariomycetes; order Ophiostomatales; family Ophiostomataceae; genus Grosmannia; species Grosmannia huntii. The sequence continues at coordinate 109,322 of JADHKJ010000045.1, forward strand.
CCGTTGTTTGCCGCTTTCTGTGAATATCGCCCGTGGGCGATCGTAAGATAAGGAGAAGGGGTCATGGCGGAAAAAAGCGACATGCATGGAGTACGGAGTATCCTACATGCAAAGCAGGACTTGTGTTTTAATCGAAGAGACAGGCCGAGTACGCGTAATCATCTTGTTTAGGAATCGAGTTGCGCGAGTCGTTCGCATCGTTCTTTACAGCGTTTGCGGATGTCCATCGCCTTCTGCTACTGTATTTGTTACCAGGAGCTTCGTACAATGTAGCCGGGTCACAGGTGAGGTGGTGCGCATATTGGCATTCCGTACTCCCTAGTAAGCAATTGTGTACTGTTGTGATTAGGTACTCTGTACTTTCGAACTAGGCCGACGAGCACACAGTACGGAGTACATGAATTCCTCCCACAATCGTAGCCTAGTCCGTTCGATATTGACTGCCCCTTTCCCACGTTGTTCTCTGGAGTATTTTGCATAACTTTTTATTTTGGCGTTCAGCAAATGTACAGAGTATTTATAGGCATACCCCCCCAAACCCAATACATTACGGAGTACGGAATACGGAGGAGGGCCCTTTTCTGGTCCCACTTCAGTTTATAACAGGTCAGTGACCTGATATCATCGAGCTCAGCACAATTAAACGACAGGTCATTTCTCTCACTCCTTAGCGCCAACTCACAGCCATGGGTAAGTAAGTGACGTACAGAGTACTCCATAGATGCATTTTCTTGGCAACCAAGATCATCTTCAAAATAGCCACCCTCCAGAGAGCTAGTTCTGACCACCAAGGCGATGGCCATCACCAAGCTACTGTCATATATTACTTCTAGCTGTTATTTCACACTATACGGAGTATAGATAAGATACTTGTCGTAGCTGCTGCAGAACTGTAGGACGTCCCATTGCGTTCGAATCAATCCCAACAAAATACCTTAGAGGACTTGATGGGTTCGAAAGTGAATGCCTGCTGAAGTGCTGCGAAATCTGGTTGATACGTAATAATATACTATCTAAATCTAAAGCGCAGAAAGCCCATACTCGCCAAAGCTGGAATTTCTGGACGGAATATATAACATTCACTTGTAATATGTACGATCAGGGAAGACCGTGCCTCTACATAGACGTGTTGGCAAGCCCTTTAGATACACAAGCAGCTGTGTTAATAACACGCCCACGGTTGAGCAAGCAGTATGGATCATAGGCATTCTTGATCGTGAGGAGCCGGGCAAAGTTCTCCGCCCCCCAGACCTCCTCCGTCACACTATGTGGCGCGCTGCAGAAACAGTTAGAATACGAAGAAAATAGGCCTGGCGGGACATTGCCTCACATATAATTAGGATAGTCGTAGATGGCGGGGGTGTCGTTGTAGCTATTTTGAAAGCCACGCAAATACCCCATTATAGATTTGTCTTCCGCGTGCATGAAGGCCGTATTGGTGTTGTTGCTCCATTCGCCCGACGTGAGAGTGATATGGGAACTCGTTGCGTGAGGCCACGCTGTCTGGGAATCCGAATCGGGGCCAAATCCTCCCCAACCAGGCAAGACATCTTTATAGAGGGGAGCCACCTAATATTAGCACAACTTTGTTGTGACGCCAACAGAGAGGGCCATAGACTTACACTCATCCACCCATATGGTGTGGCCAGGGTCCTCTCCACGCGCGAGCAGGCCTTGGATAAGTTCCTTGTAGTGACCAAATACATCCCGGTAGAATTCCTTGGTAGAGTTGGTATGACTCTTGCCGTAGAATTCACGGTTGTAGCCATAGGGGTAATTGGTGAGAAGGTACTGGTCAACTGTTTTGATGGTGTAGTTTGAAAGTGTGATACTGCTGGCGCCATCGTAGAAGGCACCAAACGTCTCGTTGAATTGGGCCTCGTCACCGCCAAAGTACAGAGCATTAAGCTGGAAGACGTATTGGCGCTCCCGGATAGGAACCAGCGATGTGGGTGTGCTGGGATCCTTGAAGTAGTAGAGAAGTGCCGGGAATGCATCTGGGTTGTTGTTGTCGGTCCACCAGTCGGCCGCACGCTCAAATACAGTTTCAGCCTGGTCCTCAGCGAAAACAATGGTACCTACCACGGCATTGCCAGGATCCGGATAGGCGCGGACATAAAAATGTGTCACGACACCGTACCCAAGCCAACCACCGCCGTTGATAGCCCAAAAGAGATCGCTGTGATTATTGTCCGGGCTTGCATAGATTATAGTGCCGTTGAATAAGACGACTTCGGCACCCACGATGGAATCTGAGGCCACGCCGTAACGGTTCGTCTGGAACGCAATGCCGCCGCCAAGCAGAAAGCCTCCTACACCAATAGACGCTGCGCGTGGACCGAGAAACGCCCAGCCCGAGCCATCGAGCGTGCTATACACGTCACCAGCCTCGGCGCCGCCGCCTATTTTTAAAATGGGCCAACTGGCCGGGGCACTGGCTGTCGCGTTGGTCGTAGCGTTGACAGCAAACTCAGTGCTGCCCAGCTTTTGGAGATCGATAATGACACTGCTCGACTGCGCACCGCCAAAATCAGCGTGGCCGCCGCCCATGATAGCAAATCCCTCGTCGCCCCAGAGAGCATAGTGGTCCGAGTAGAACTGCATCACAATGCTGACCTGCGCTGTTGTCTCGGGGTACACAATAGCGTCGGGCCATGTCTGGCGTTGTTTGGTCCACACACGTGCAATGGTTGAGCCGTAACGGACGTCACCAGGGTAGGCCACCAGGGAGGTGTTTCCTAGGGCTGCGGTCAAGGCATTCAAGGCATCGCTCTTGGAGCTGAAATTTGATGAACCAAATGTTGTCTCTGGCTCTTCAGGAAGTGCAAATGTATAGTTTCGGTACTGCCAAGCCGTTTTGGCCTGCGAATAAGGCAGCAGTAGGCCAATAAGGCAGCCAACGGAAACTAAAGAATGCATCGTTTCAAAAATGGCTGATATTGGGGGAACGAGCCGAAAAAGCATGGGAAATGAAGGAGGAAAGAGTAAAATGTGGCAGGGTGCAGGAGCCATTATATAGGCAGAAGTTTACATCGCTTTCCGTCATCCCCCGACCTAGACTGCGTGCCAAAACAATCTAGATCGTAGGGTGAGCAGAGCTGCATTTGCTACGCACGGAGATACGAGCATGTTCCAAGGATCGACTTATTGCCGCGTATATTCGACAGCTCGAGAGATGTGGGTTTCTACATGACTATACGTGCAGATGCACTGCCGCATATTTCAACCTTTCTTGTTGCGCCGAGACCGGGGTTGTTGTCTTCTTTTTCATAGTTCTGATTCCGTAAGACAAACCATGCCTTTACTTCATGGATTCTCAAGCGGCAGGACCCTTGTCAAGCGAATCCACATGGCACTTCAAGAAGGCGCAGGTTGGATTGTCAGTACATACGACGTAGGACCTGCTTTCCTGCCTGGGCCTTAGCCGTCGGTTGGCTGCAGGTCTATCCTTGCAACATATGTCCAAGCTTGAGCTGTGATGACAAAATACATGGTTGGCACCGTCGATATTTTATTGCTGGGTTTCGATTCTGATGATTTAAGATTCATATGTAAGAAGAGGGTAGATTACATACCAAGTCTATATTTAGAAATTGGCTTCACCAACCCATTATTGTAAGGTGCACTCCGTACACTCCGTACTCCGTACTCCGTGTCCCGAAGTGAAAGATAAGAATTGTCAACTTCACAGGCAGAGTACAACAACAAAACGTCAGTAAAAGGCAGGTCACAACCGGCACTGTCACTGCGGGATTTTCTGGCTGGCCCATACAAGGGAACATGCTCCACCACGGACACATGTTCTACATAGTAGTACGACGTAAGATACGACGTAGAAGGACCTTATGACGAAGTTGGCTTTTAGTGTATCGTAGACTTGGCCGAGCTGGCACTTACTGTACTTGATTGTCGGATTGAAGGCGCTTACTTGCTTATCCAGAGTCAAGTCAAATAGTACTCGTATTGATGCATCATCCCACATTGTTACCAATGGAACGTTTGGCTTCTTTCGGCTTTTATGTCAATCGCATAAACCCATTTGCACTTTTGCGTTAAGTGGGGGCGCCTTAACCGATCCCGGAATGGGGGCACAGCGACATCTGATGAAATACGCGTACGATGTACGGAGTAAGCAGTCAACATGATCGTGCATTTTCGTATCTTACATAGTACATATATTGCACAATGTACTCCGTATAAAGTACATGTCTTACTCTGTGCATAAAGTAATTATACGACACTCCACTTGCATTGGTACTCCGTACTAGCCCCATGGCGTAATATTTGGTAGGGATAATTGGTTTACGCTGCCCTCTTCAGGATGTAAGAATCTTGGCCTGGTATCTTACTTCGTACGAGTTAACCCTACATCTTATATGAGATAGCCAAATATATGTAATAGCCTGCCAAGATACACTTTACATAGTACTTCGTATCCGAGCCTTCTAAAGAAGAAATGATATTCTTCGATAGCGGAAAAAGAAATCGAACAATTTAGCCAGGAGTGTTCTTACAGGGGTAATTCGTATTCCCATGTACCCCGTAAACCGATGTAGACAGGTTTGTAAACTTGTTCGTATCTAGATCCTGCCGGCCTCAACGTGGTTCTCTAAGCAACATGCGCCCTTCTAAAAAAATATTATGTTTGATAATGGAGCGCACACCCGTAGACATGGATGCACGCATTTGGCTAATACTTGCTTAGCTGCCCTTGAGCCTAATGCCTAACCTGCCAATGATTTCTCGGAGTGAATGTTGCCTAAATTTCAGGCGCTGATTCTTAGCAGTACGCTAGAAGGCGGGCCGCTAGGACAGATGAGCGCCCATTGCTAACGGTGTTTTTGCTGGGTTTTGTAAGGGGATAATTCTACTTTTATCTTACATAGTCTTGTACATACTCCGTACCGTAATATAAAATACCTTATCTTGTGTGGGCACCCAAACCTGCTATGTATGTCACTCTTAGGGCCAAAGCGTCGAACGTTAATAAATTTTGATAGTTTGCCGCTTGCGTATACACGGCCAGAATACTGTGCTAGGAAGACCTCTGGTAGGAGCCGCTTAATACAGTGCCAAGGATACACAAGAAGACAGCCACCATAATGGAAAGAGGATATGCGGCATGTCTGTCGGCGTCCTCGGTGTCCCCGGTATTTTCAGTTGCGTCGTCGCCATGGATAGACGCTACAACGTGCCGGTTAGGCTTTGTCCGAGAGGCCTGTGCGTTGCACGAACCGGGACTATTAGGACACAATGATATTGCCGTACGTATTACTCCGTACGGAGTCAGTACTACGGACTACGGAATATGTAAGATGTCAAATATTCGCTCGACCGCGGGAGGGCACGACCATGTGCCTACCTAACCAGAAAGCACGGACCTAAAGAATGCCGATTGGCACCCCGTACTTCACACGGAGTACGAGTAACGAAACAGCGGGGTCCTGCCACAGTTTAACAAATACTCTGTACAGTGCATTCCCCCTCTTTACGATTGCTGAGCCTGCGGTCACATGTCGCATGTGCAGGTGGACGAAAACAATTCTAGTTCGGTATGAAACACACGTCACTTGAACTCCAGCTTACTCGTCGCCCAAAATTCGTAGACCAATACAAGTAAAAACAAATAATGTATAAAACCTACGATCTGGATCCGTAACTGGACGTCTGCCCGATACGCAGTTTTCCTCGCAAGTACTCAAAGCTTTCGGAAGATACTTGCCCATTCTGAAAACATTCGAGGATTTATCATTATGGAAATAGCTTACCATCGCATCGCAGAGCTTGCCGGTAATAATGGCTCTATCCTACTCCGGCGGTTCCGGCGAAACTTGTGATGGAGGTTGCTTACGACGTAATCGCAGCAAGATTCATAGTGTTGGATTGTACTCCGTACGACTATGGATGTGAATAATGGGGTCGAGAGGGCAGAAAAGACTGGGACTATAGCTAAAACGTACGATGCCATTCGATTGGACAGAGCTATGCTTTTCTTGGCCGAGGTTCTCAACATGCAAAGAGAAATACAAAGGATGGAATGGAAGAGTTAATGATGCCAATATTATTGCAACGCCGGTTTGCTGGGCGTTGCCATTAGAGAAACGAGTACCAAAGACATACCAGCTGTAAACAACAGGTAGCAAGCCACTTTAGTCCACCAATATGTCCAATAAGCTAGCTAACAAATGTGAATTGAGGACAGACACCACGCAGAGCAAAATAAACAGTCAGTTACTATCAAGCGTCAATCACATCTGACCAACTGCTGGCTTTCCTTTTTTGGAGAAGAAAATAGTGGCAGATACAAATGCCGCTAGTCCTTTGCCTCTGGCTTCCTCGCGGTGATGAAGCGATAGGCTGTGATCAGTCGTAGGTCGTTGTCACGAAATTCTCTCCGGACACCCTCTATTAGGACACTCGCCTGTTGCGTCGTATAGCCGAGCACACGCGTTAGTAGGGCGGGTGTGTGCGAGGCGACTGACATCTGCATGTGGATGCGCTCGAAGCGGCCCAGCTCCTTCAACCGCTCGTCCTTAGTCCAAGGACCGATGGGGATCTATAGCCAAATATCGTTAGCTGGGACCACCAATCTCACCCAAGCCAGTTCGGGTGGCAAATGGAACATACACGAATCACTTCCTCCTCAACATCCTCAAAGCCCGCGTCTGCGACCCATTGCTTGTGATACTTGGCAATGTTGAGTTGCTTGCCAAACTTGGTGCTGGACTCGTCCAGCTTAGTCAACCACTCCATTGTCCATTTGGCCCGCTGGCAGCTGTCGTCGTCGCTGAAGACCCATGCGTCGTACTCCTGGATCTCCAACAGGCCACCTGGTTTCAAGTTTTGGAGGCATTTTTTGTAGAGCGCCGGGAAGTTCGACGTCGACCCTAACACGGCCCGGCCATGGATGTAGTCGAACTTCTCGTCCTCACCATATGTCCAGTCATCGTCAAAGTCGTCGACGTAGAATTTGCAGTTGGGCGGAACCCATTCGGGCTGGATAGGCGAGAGATCGACACCAATTACGACAGAATCATCAAATTCGTCGGCAATATCGATATCCCAGATGCCAGTACCACAGCCCAAGTCTAGGATGCGCGTGCCAGTGCCATGCTTCTCTCGATACGCGGCCAGGGGCGCTCGGTACAGTGAGCCTTGCAATAACAACCGCCAGATGTGGTGTTGCAGATCGAGGCGTTCCTGCTCCAGGTCGTCGTTGGGAAGGACATAACCACCATGTCGGTATGCGTGGTAGCGCCGCCCATTCTCATACTGGTAGTGAAAGATGGACGAGCTGACAGAGGTCGAGCCCCTCGACGAGCTGTCGGAGTTGTAGGCAGAGTCGAGGTCGTCTGGCCGTTCCGGCTCCGTGTTCTGGGGGGACGCGGTGGGTATTAGTCACAGAAGACACCTGCAGCCGGTGTAAAACGACAGCCTTGCTCACGTCGTCCACCTGCAGCGGGGCATGTTCCTCAATGAGGCCGGCCCCCAACTCTATGCTAGGCGACACGGTATCGGCTGCGGCCGCCGGAGACGACGCAGGGCCCACTTCCGGGTCGACCGGTGTCGTTGGAGTAGGTCGTTCGTCCATATTCACAGACGGCGATGTGGAGTGCACGCACTTTCGCGGTGATGCTATGTAGGTGGAAATGCGCAGATAATACGAAGTAAGGGATGTACGAAGTACTCTCGTCGAGAGTGGCGAGGAGTTCCTCTTCTATTTTTCATTGTGGCGTTTGGGCTCCTGAAAAATCAGGCGTTAGGACACTGCCCGTAGATCCACTTGAAATGGCAGCATAGGGCTGCAAAGCAAGCCCGAGCACCTGCTCGTGCTCGTACGAGTACACAATAGCATACAAAGCACCAGATCTTCGGCAGGCCCTCGGCTGTTGCGGAGAAGATTATGTCCTGCCCGTACTCGCAAGTTGATTTATTCACGGGTGCCACTCTACTCTCAAGACCTAAAAACACTGGGGCCCACTTCACTCCCTCTTCCCGCATAGCCACGCGCATTGTCCTCTCGTGCACTACGTATGTTACGGAGTATTATTCGGTATGTTATATTCCGTCCACCATGGGTTCGTTCAAGGGGGGCTTGCTGTGTATTTCCACCCCGCCACACTTGGTCCGTTCTTTGTGCAGAATACGGACGTCGACCACTTTTTGACGCTTCACCTGTACGCAGTAGCTGTTGCGTGCTAATATTCTGCCTTGCTTCGGTGCTAGTCTTTTCCTCTGCACAACTGCCCGTCCAAATCATGGCTGACAAGCTGATCGTCGTGGTGGGCGCCACCGGAAACCAGGGCGGTGCGGTCGCTCGCCGGTTTCTCAAGGACGCCCGTTTCCGCGTCCGTGGCTTAACCCGCAACCCAAACTCTGCCGCTGCCAAGCTGCTAGAGGCGGAAGGCGTCGAGGTCGTGCAGGCGGATACCGGCAACGTTAAGAGCCTAGAGTCCGCCTTCAAGGGCGCCAATGTCATCTTTAGCGTGACACAGTACTGGGAGCCCTACTTCCGAGCCGATCTGCTGACCAAAGCCAAAGATCAGGGTATCTCCATACGGAAATTGGCGTACGATATCGAATATGAAAACGGAAAAAACATTGCTGATGCAGCGGCCACGGTGGTCGATTCACTCGAGCCAAACGGCTTTTTGGCATCGACTCTGAGTCACGCCCGCAAGTGCAGCGGTGGACGGTACACGGAGCTATACCACTTCGACAGCAAGGCCGACATCTTTCCGGATTATGTGCAGGAGAAACACCCGGCCCTCGCCGCCAAAGGATCGTGGATCCAGACGGGCTACTTCACCAGCAGCTACAACATCCTGCCAAAGTCTTATTTTGCCAAAGTAGGTTGCCGCCAGTTTCGTTATTTTGTAATCTCTGTACTAATGGACGTACAGCAACCCGATGGCAGCGTCCAAATGCAATTCGTGACGGACCCCAACAAGGCGCAATTTCACCTCGAAGTCAACGCCGATACGGGCAACTTTGTGTATGCCGTGTCCCAGATGCCCCCTGGAAACCACTACATGGCCGAAGGCACGACATGCAGCTGGTCCGACTACATAAAGCTATGGAGCCAGATCAGTGGAATTCCGGCTAGCTACAAGCAAGTCACGCGCGACCAGATGGTCGCCGTCGCCGAATTTCCGGATCTGGGCAACGAGTTGGCCGATATGTACGCGTATTCATCCGATCCCGGATATGATGGTGCCATGGAACTGCTCAAGGCCAAAGACCTCCGCGCGGTAAGTAATACATCCGTCTGTACTATCCCATCTAGCATGATAAGACGATGCATGATGGTTCGGATCTTAGCTACTAATGTTAGATACACAGGCTGGCATTGACTGCCCGATGACGAGTTTGGAAGAGTGGATCAAAAAGCAGGACTGGAAGACAATCATTGCGAAGCTTCCTTAAAATATTATTTGAATTGGTCGAGCCGGCTGGGGCCATGCCGTTTGAGTGGACAACTATCCCTTGGGTCGGTCAAGAAAAAAAGGTACAACAAGTAAACGCTCTAGTACAATTGAATTTATGCCATAACACCAACATTGCTAAAGCCCAGACTGTTTGGACTCGGCTTCCCACGACCGAGGACCGCATCGGCAGGTTCTTTGTAATCGACCCATCCCAGACCAGACCCGCAGGCTTTGTATCCATATACCTCTAGCATCTCATCTGGATATGCTTGTGCAATGTGGGGAGGAAAGTGCAGGAAGATATTCTCCTCCGAACGAAGGTTTCCCTGTGTCATGAACGCTCCGAAGACCTGTCACAAAACACTGTGTTAGGACTAGGAACGTATCAAATATGATTTGTTTGCAAGCAGACAACATAATGTTGACAGGCGGGCATTGTTTACCTTTCGGCGCTCTGATTCGGTTACGTTTGCGCCTCCGCCGTGGTAAAGGGCACCATCAAAGATTAAGGCGTCGCCAGGCTCGAGACAGGCAGGGACAGTCTCTTCTGGAAGGGGGTGGCGGTCTTCCAAATCGGGCTACATCAAATACGCGTAAGTAAGTGGTTTTCGTCCCTATACAAGTGAAACAGGACGGGGATGCATACCCATTTGTGGCTTCCCGGGATGACGACAGTCGCACCGTTCTCCGGGACAGTACGTGTTTGAGCAACGAGCATATTGATGTCCACGGGCTGTCTTGTCGGCCGAACAACATGGTGCACGCCGTCGTCGCGATGGAGTTGCTGGGCCTCGGCCCCAGGGCCCACATCAAACACAGTACTCGCGTTGGCAATGGGCTTGCACACAAATGTGCGCACATTATCGCCATACCGGGAGGTTTTCGTAAGTGTCAGAAGGCGATTGCTGATTTCCTGATATAAAGGATTGAGAAGGATCTCCTTCGCATATGTCTGCGACTTAGCCGCTGCGCCGCAGATTCTCTTGGTTGCCTCGGGGAAGAAGCTGCCCTTCCAAACCTGATCGGGCTGTTCATGGGGAATCAACTCGGTTGCAATTTGGCCAAGCGTTTCCTGAGAAATGAGTTTAGAGATGATGACACCGCCGTCTTTGTCCAGGACGGCCAAGATCTCGTCTATGTGTGTGCCAGCTGGAAGCCGGATAAGTCCGGATTGCGCCATGGTGAAGGAGGCAACGGGTAACAGAGAATATTGGTGTAGCGATTGATGCTTCTCGATGACGATCAGGGCGGTGTAAGGAAGTACTCGCCAGTGCTCAGAATAAGAGAGCAAATGCCTATCTCCGACTGTGGTTATCTATGCAATGTCCAGAGACTAAAAGTTGCCGAATTTGACAACTAATTCATCCATCTTTCCTTTGTAGATAAGAGAATAAGAGTAGATAACAGCGCGGCTAACTGCACGACTAGGATAGGCAGGTTGTTTTTGCAGTATGTACCTTCCGATTTCTGATCGGTTGTTTAGTGGCATCTAATCTCAATACAAGGGAAGAATTGAACATAGATCATGGGTAACTTGCTGGTATGTCGCTTACAACGTGTTTCTACCACATACTATTATATCGGTGACAGTACTTGTTCGTGCCCTTCTGACACCAACTCTTTGTTAACGAGGAGATCGCGCAGGCACCAGCTGTCTCGACACACATTATGCCTTCTGCAGTCATGCCTTCAATTGCCAGCTTTCCATGCGATGCCCCAGTCTCAGCCATAACAGAAGCGTTCAACCGGGATGGTGTAGTCATCCTGTCCAGATTCTTAGACTCTTCAAGCATCGGCGCTGTGATTAGCGAGCTGAAGCTCGAGGGCAATGTCGAGTCGCAAACCCCTATCACGGCTTTGGCCTCGAAATCACCCACGACTGTGGAAAAGGTCATTCTTTCACCGAACATCAATCGTTTCCTAGCAGACAATATGTCAAAGACTACACGCATCTGGCATGGAGAGGAGAGGCTATCAAATACATCGCGCCCATACCTGAGTGCGACCGTGGTTTTCGAGTCGCCTATTCAGAAGGACGCCGAGCCTCTACACCGCCACGACGACATCTACTTTGTCGATCACCCTATGGAAACGCCCGTCGAGATCTGGGCCCTGGTCGCCCTTGATAACGAAAGCGATGGCGTAGCGGGGAGCTGCGTGGATGCTGTTTTAGGAAGTCATAAATGGGGAGAAGAATGGCAAGTTGCCTACGACCCGGTTACACCCCCCCGTATTCGTATTTTTTAACTCAAAGCTTCGACGAGAGAACACATTTCTGACCTGAATATAGGGAGCCAACGGGACATAGTATTACATCGTCTGTTCTCAAGGCGGGGGACTGTCTTCTACTACATGGATCAACAATTCATCGTGGTGGAAAGAATTCCTCGTCGAGTCTGCGGCGCTCATTGGGAATTTCGTGGACGCAAGGGCATATGCGACAAGAAGAAAACCAGTTCTTGAACATAAGCAAGGAAACGGCGATGAAACTTGACGAGAAAACTCAGAGGACGATTGGCTACAAAATGAATGCTCCCTTCGGTGGCTGGTACGAACTGCGTGACCCACTGACATACTTGCAGCCAGAGGACGAGGTTGATAAGACGATGAAAGAGTTTTTGGACCGCAACGACGAGGACAAGTCAGTATTCCAGGCTGTGGATTAGAGTTGCACAACGCTGCGCATATTGTCAAAAACTTTATGATTCAAGTGTCCGATCATGTAAATAAAATGTCAAAAATCTCTTCACATGAGTGAGACAACGCACTCGATAAAATGTGATACCCTTGTTCTATACAAAACACCATTTCCAATCCATTTCCTGGCTTAGTTTATCCCAATCAACCGACATTTTTTTCTCCCACGAGTCTGCATCTCTTCGCCGCGACCACAAAATATTAAGGGCGTTCTGCGCATTTTGGTACAAAGGGTCTCGAATATTCTTGCTCAGCCCACGTATTCTCTGAATGGCTACCTGCGTCAGGGCGGTATTCTTAACCTCGTCGATCTCAATGGCAGCAATCATTGTCGGCCATAGTGTTATGCCCACTACATCAGATGACGGTGAGATCAGCTCCAGATGTTTGAACGTCTCTTGAACGTGATGCTGCACAGTTTCGTGACAGTAATCCAATCGGCGAATCTTGCGGTAGTAAAATACGAGGGCTGCTTGACGAAAAGCCTCTGTGAGATTTGTTTTGTCGGTAGACGAATCCATGGGGCGCCAGCGAAACAATAGATGCTCAAGCTTGATGGACTCTATTGACCATGTGCTATGCCATTCTGAATCGTTGCAGGTGCTCGACGTTGCCTCCATTTCTTCGCGTGACTGCCGCAACATCACCATACGACCGAGAGAGTAGACGACAACCACTGGACAACCGACCAGTTTCTCAAAGTGCTCGTCTTCCGAGTATTCGTTTAACCCCGATGTTTGTCCAAAGTCCATGGACTGTAGATAGTCTTCCCGGATTCGGCGGTATATGTTCCAGTATTCCTCCGAAATAAGGAGGTCGAAACGAGTAGAGGTGGAGGCGAATGTTTCAATGGCAACCACACACTTCGCAAGGCGTATCCAACTGTTCGAGTCCTTCAAATCACTTTCCAGTTTTCCGCGTAAGCGAAGTAGTATTGTTGCGCCTTTCAGCCAGTGGTCCCAGCCACTAGTTCCACAGTATAGAACCTCAAACGTCTGCATAAGCATACACGCAGCCAATGTTGCATCGTCTCTAAGTACGCTTGGCTTTGCCAAGTTTTCTCGCAGAAGTGTCAGAACTTTCTGTTTTTGTCGCAATACGTTAACGCTGTGGCTATTTTGATTATATCCGGAACTTTCCGAATCATCACACACGTTGTTGGGCTGAACTGAAAGGTGGTAAGACGATAATGAAATAATGGCATGCATCAAAATCTCCGACTCTGTCGATGCAGGAATTACAATGCACAAGAATGGATTGTCCGCCGAGTTCCATAAAGGCATCAGTCTTGGCACAACCTTCTCGATGTCTTGGTGGATATCAGCTTCTGAGCAAACCCTTTCATTCAGATACAGAAGGTAGCGGCTAAGATGTCTTACAGTATTGCAGGTATAATCTCTTCTCAGAGCATTGACCTTCGGACCAGGTGGAAACGAAAGGAAGAGTCCGCGGGATATTAGGCAGGATATCGGCCTGAAATGTAAGCTGCGGTGACGAGCTAACGGCCTGAGAATTATGTTTTTGGATCGGCGGCTCCAAGTGACTGCCGTGACTATCAGAAATCAAGCCATCCTCTTCAAAACTTGCCCTGGGCTGGTCAGGAGACCCGGGAAGCGAAAGAAAATCTGAAGCAAAGCCCTCCGACTGTTTGTGAACACAGAGATCTGTACTAAAGGCAAAAAGTAGGGACGCATCTTGCATCGTGGCGGCCGAAGGGATGCTAACAGTGTCTTGCTTGTCGTAATCCTCGCCGACACCTAGGTTCCGGGCTTGAGAGCGAGTCCCCTCTTCTTTGTCATTTCCAATAAACGACGGTAAAGACATGTCCACCTTATCGGTTACGCAACCCCCTTCCATTAGTATGGAAAGAGAAGAAGTTGGACTCCCAATTTCGCCATTGTGACGCAATCTTGCCCGCTTTGCGCTCCTAATATCACTCTGGAAGCGTACTTTGTATTTGCGCTGAGATTTGGAGATGTGGTCTGGCTGTTAACGTAGATCTCGGCAAAGTAATCATCGGCAAGACTTTCTGGCACTACATACCATGAGTCTCGGGACTGTTGTGCTCAGCTCCCGGGACCACGGCGTTCTTCCATTTGAACGACATAGGTCTTGGAAGCCCTGCAGATAATATGGTAGAGATAATAGCAGTGGACGAATTGTTCTTTCTGGAAAGATAACCGTATTTGGAAGGTTCTGTGGCCGGGTGAGTGCTGTCTTCACGATCTAAGGAAATACGGCGCCGCAGATAGGATATCCTCTGGCCTGATAACGCTAACGAGCAAGATGGCGATTCCGGCCCACTTTCACCGAGCTTATCTACTCCGTACTACTCCGCAGTACGGAGTACGGAGATGTCGTAATAGTTTATCACGTCAAGAATCCTACGTATAACCTACCCTCGGCCAACGTAACAAGAACTTGGTCCGCAAATACTGACTGTAGAAAACGTCTCTGCGAGTCTGACGAGTGAAGAAGGCAAAGAAATGACTACAGCGCAACCAAGAAAGATCGAGCTAAAGGGGTCGCCGCGGGAGGTAAGTAAGAGTGCTATCGGAACCTAGATGAAGAGATTACAGAAATTATTAACTTCAATACTCAGATCGGCCTCCAACATGGCCGCCTACTTGCAACTGAGATCAAAAGGCAAATAAACGTTTATGGTGACATGTTCGAAGTCACTTCAAAACTCACCTGGCCGGCTGTCCTCGAACTGGCCAGCGAGTTTTGCGATACAATTGGAAAACTCACGCCTGATATATTGGAAGAGATGCAGGGCATTGCGGACGGTGCAGATGTTCAATTGTTAGAAATTGTCGCACTAAACTGCCGGAGTGAAATAGCACTTGGCCGTTTCACAGACGGATGTACAAGTCTGGCATGGAATCTGAAGGCGGGCTCAGACATGAACGGCGTGATTATGGGCCAGAACTGGGACTGGACTGCGAGGGTTAAACAAAATCTGGTCATGATGTCGATTGAAAGGATTGGAAAGCCAAAACTCTACATGATAACGGAGGTGAGTGGACGCTACAAGAAAGGGAACGCAGATCATTACAATGCAGTTTGTTTCAGGGGACTGACAACTAACTATCTTAGTCTGGCATTGTCGGCAAAATCGGATTCAACTCTTCCGGTGTAGGAACTTGCCTGAATGCGGTTCGGGCGCGGCCGACAATCAGCTCGAAACTCCCCGTTCATGTTGCTCTAAGAATCTGTCTTGACAGCACGTCTGTTGACAGTGCTATTAAACATTTACAGACTCTGGGAGGCATTGCATCCAGTCAACATGTTCTACTGGCGGACGGAAAAAAGGCCGTGGGAATGGAGCTTTCACCACTGGGCAACGTTTATCTTGCAGAGGAGAACGGCATCGTCACGCACTCAAACCATTTTATCGAGAATCGCTTTGTAGACGAGCCACCTTGGCTGTCTGACTCGCCTATTCGCCTCCAAAGAATACGGCAACTGACAACGGGGTTGCTGGAAGCCGGTGTCTCTGGAAAGATGGTGCAGGGCTCTTTCCTGAGGGATAAAGTATTTTCGGACACTTTCAACGCACCCGCAGCTATCTGTTGCTTTGAAGACCCCACGAAGCCAATAGAAACTCGTTCCAGTACACTTTTCAACATCATAATGTCTCTCAATGACACGAATCCATCTGCCGAGGTTTTGTGGGGAAAGCCAGGTTCTGGAGAGACTGAGGAAGTGCTGGTAATGCCATGGTAAGACGATTTGGGCCTAAGGTAGTATTCATAAGACTGCGCAGATCATATACAATGACATACAAACTGATTACCTGGTTAATCAGCTTTCGATGTTCGGCGATCGGTACAGTTTTGGTGCATCGGATTTCAGTTTAGCGAACCCATTCTTTCCGCTAATCCACAGGTCGAACAATAAATTAAGACAGGTAGGTAACATAAGACAGGTAGGTTCCAGGGTGGTTCAAAATAACCGTTATCAGGACGAGCTTCTCACGTGTCTAAAAACTCGTACTACTCGCTAATTACACATTTTCTTTAACAATTACCACCTCGTAGCCTTTTTCCCTGTTCTATACCACTACATACTACCCTCCGCATTATCCTCAAGAGGATGTTTGATAGCCATTTCATCCAGGAATTTAAGCACCACTGGTCCCCACACAGGCTTCCTTTTATAAAATGCAAATTTATCCGGAAGTTTGTGAAGGAGACCGCCCAATCGGGCTGCAAATCCAGGCGTGTCGGCGATATCAACGAGCCGGTAAAGATATCTGTGCGAATCTTATTTAGCATCGGTTGTAGGAACGGAAGCAAAGAAAACTCACGTTTTGGTGACAAAGCAGATGGCTTTAGTGCGGGGTAAGCGACGTAGAACTTGTCGCTCTACGCGAAGTTGGACTTGGTTGATATCAATGGCCTCATCAGCAACGCCCTCGTCGTCCTCGTACAGATGGCCGCCCTCGGTAAGGAAAAGCTCTTCCTTGTCGTTGATAGCCCAGTTAACGCGCATGACCATCTTGGACGGACCAACACTCTTAAAAAACCTGGTTCTAGTAAGCACACAAATGTCGTTGCGATAGTGTATAGATCGTAACACACCTGTCCATGGACTTCTTGAGTTTCTCTCTGTACATGGGGACTGGTTGATGAATTTCTGCCAAAGTTTTGTCCATTTTTTCCTTGACGTGAAATCCTGCAGGAAATGCCGACAAGACTGCCTTTAGGACATAGTCTCCTGTAGGTTCTTCAACGAGGATATTCAAGTCATCTTCCACAAGCCGGCCAGCAATGTACAGTGGGTGGTACTTTATGTATGGCTTGGCTATGTCAAATGTTTCTCCTGTAACAGCGTTGTGGATTTCCTTTCCATCTGCCGATAGCTGAAAGATTGTTGGAAATCGTCGCGGGAGATACTCAATCAGACACTCGAGCATTTCGACGCAACCGTCGTAGCCTCCATCCCGGCAATCAATTGCATCCGAGCCGACTTCGCTCAAAACCTTTGCTTTAAGATCCATACGTGTTTTGTAGTTTTTGTCAAAAGCAATCCAATCATTGAATGCAAGTTTCTCAATTGCTATGAACGGCGGTTAGCGTCCTTGCCATGTACTGCACTGCGCCTCGAACATACCCATTGTTACCGTATAAACACGATCGCTGATGTAGTTGCGCATGTAGTATGGGATTGGCTCCTCTTCTTCATAATTGAAGTTCACCTTATAAGGTACAACCATGGAGAAATCCAGTTCAGTAATATCGTCTGTCTGAACATCAACAAAAAACGATCGAGGGACTAATAATTGATCATGTTGTTACCGTCGGGCGAGCCATAATACGACGGGCTTGTTTTTGACACAGCGGTCTTCATGTCCGGAGCAGGAACCGAATGCCTCCAACACAAAGTCTGCTTCAAGCAATATAACACAAGGCCGGTGATGATGGCGATAGCCAGACCAAGGCCCGATGGCAGTCTGGCAATCGTTGGTATTTCTGAGAGCATCGCCAACACTGGAACAGTCATGGTGAGGATGTTTGACAGGGTTGTAGTCGACAAACTAGACGGTTATTTCTATTGTTTCGAGGCCTTCGTGATGTGCAAGCCGTTCAATGTCACTATAGTGAATAAGTAATGTTTACTGCGGCGTCAATGTTCCCGTTTTTTTGTCCCTTCTATTTCGGATCTAGTTCATAATAAGGTCTCCCGATTTCCGGAGTAGGCATTTATTCCAAGTTTGCCCCTCTGAATTCCTCTCCCAGATTGGCAATAAACCAGTCGATACTACATCGCAAAAGAGAGACTTTTTCTCAACCCAAAGATACCGGTATGGGGCGTATCTGCTCTTATCGTAACCACCAGCATTGGCTTGGCCGGAGGGAATTGGTCTCCATAGCAAGTATTCCCCGCCGATACCTAAAACTTTCCTACTTCGGCAATAGAGTGGAGCAGCGAGATAAGACGAAATTGCTCCTATTGCACTGTTTAGAGCAATGGCCACAGTACGCCGATATCAAGCATTTGGGCAAACTGGCATACTAAGATAGGGGATATCTGATAGGAGCAACATCGATTTGCATTGCGAGTATAACACCAGGGGATGAGCTGTTGTTGTTGCGTCTCCAGATTTTCCCCGGCTCGCCATCATTATCACGCCATTGTGTTTTTTTGGTGAAGAGATCGACATTTTTTGCGGTGCTAGCTCTAAACCACCGACGACGGCACAGGCTTGAATCTGTGACAATGGGTACGAAAAAAGCTATCGTCGACACCCAAGCGACATTGGACTACGAGACAGGCCAGGCTGAAAAATCATCCGATGCCGCCCAGCTAGCGGCCCTTGGCCATAAGGAGGAACTTGGTATGTTGTTTGCGCTGAGGTTTCACACGTTCGTTCGCTGATATAGGGGTTCAACCCTGTAGAGCGAAATTTCGGGTTACTCGCATTGGCTGGACTTGGATTTGTCTGCTCCGGTAGCTGGTCTGGAGTCGCCCAATCCCTTGTTGCAGCAGTCCTAAGTGGCGGCCCAGCCGTCCTTGTCTATGGAGCGTATGTTGTCTTCAATTTGTCTCGTGAAGCACACAAATTAATATGGAAGTCACGCAGTCTTTTAATTCCAGCAATGATAATCTTCGTTGTGCTATCACTTGCAGAAATGGCTTCTGCATATCCAGTATGCACCCCGTTACTGCAGCCCGGCTTCAGCAATTCGATCTTAGTTCTTTCTAATACCAAATCTAGACCACGGCTGGCCCACTTGAATGGGCTTACAGATTAGCCCCCCCTAAACATGCTCCGTTTCTGGTAAGTAGCTTGCTTTGCTCCCGCTGGACCGAGAAGAACAGAAACTCGCTATAGACATCGGGGAAGTGCTTGCTAATAAACGTCAAAAGAGCTGGATGTGCGGCTGGTCAAACCTTCTGTCGTGGGTCATTGGAGCGTCTGCCAATGTAGCGGTCATGGCATTTCAGGTCATATTTTTGGCCCAATTGTTCCATCCCGGCTACGAGTCAAAGGATTGGCACGTGTTTTTAATTATGGAAGGTATACTACTCGTCAACGTGCTGATGAATATCTTCGGAACTCGTATGCTCCCAATGATCGACGCTGCCGGATTCTGGTGGTAAGCAAAACATATACACAGTGGTGACTATGAAAAGTCTATCTTAACGTTATGTTATTAGGTTCCTTGGGTCGTTTTTCGTAGTTGGCATAACAGCGGTCGCTGCTGCTAGCCCGCATCAACCGGCCAAATTTGTCTTCGCTACCTTCATCAATCAGACTGGCTGGGATAACAGCTTTGTTGTTTTTATGAATGGTTAGTCGGCCGTTCTTGGATTTATCTAATCGAAATCCTGCTAACACTTCGATAGGGTTAATTGTCACTGCTGGGGTATGTCACGACGTCGATTAGTATGGTTCCGTTCTTATTCTAACCAATATTTCTGTCCATTAGAACTTTGTCGCCTTGGACAGCATTAGTCATCTCTCCGAGGAGATGGCCAACCCAAGTCGTACCGTCCCAAAGGCTATGTTAATGACTATTGCAATTGGTTGTCTGACTGATTTCCTCGTCTGCATACTGTTGATGTTTTCCGTTGGACAGGATAAGCAAGCTTTCTTTGACAGCGGGTAAGAACAGCTATTAGGGTATTTTCATACCAACCCTTAATCTAACACAACGAATAGTGCACCCTATCTCACTATCATGCTCACGTCTACCGGCTCTAAAGCGGCAGTCGCTTGCATATCAACCATGCAGCTGGTCAACAACTTCAATAGCACGACCTCAGTCATTCAGGTTGGCAGCCGGATTATCTGGGCCTTTGCTCGTGACGGTGGCTTCATTTTCCCCAAGCATTTTGCAAAGGTCAACAAGAAACTTGCGTGCCCGCTTTTGGCCGTGATAATGTCCTGGGCAATTGCAGCTGTCGTTTCTATTCTGTATCTTGCATCTTCCACCGCTTTCAACGCACTCCTTTCATCTCTTGTCATCCTGGCCTATTTTGCCTATATCATTCCCATCGCCTGTCTGCTACTCCGCGGACGCCAGTACGACCGACCTGGAACATTCAAGCTAGGGAAATACGGTTGGCTTATTAATATGCTGGCCCTGTTATTTATGGCCTTCCTGACTGTGTTCTTTTGCTTTCCTGTTTACCGGCCTGTGACGAAGGACAATATGAGTAAGTCCCCTATGCCATTTTTAGATACTTCCGACTGACATTTCCTTTTTAGACTACGCGAGTTTGGTTTCTGTCGGTCTTCTACTCATCGCCTACGGGCTTTGGTTTGCAGTGGGCAAGAAGTCTTTCAAGGGCCCCTCTATGTCTGGCATTCGTCTGGAAGTGGACAGGGAGGCGGAAGAGTGTACGGAGCTTCATAAAGATTAGTGTACGTCATACAAGTGGCAAGGAGGATTTGGCACCATATCCGCTCTTGATTGGAAGACAAAGGCGCCAATGTTTTAGTTATATTGTCGTGGCTCACTCACGTCCCTGTGCTTTTCCTCAGAGTAAAAGTTTCTAGTGAAAGCCCCTTCCCGTTTTGAATCTATGCCTCGCCAGATGTGGTTTACTTTTTTTATCATCACTATGTAACTCAGACAAATCAAAGTCTGATTGTCACGTTTACTGCCTCTGGTTCATTTAATTATCCTTTTATTTATCTACGCAATATTGGAATCCTAAAATGTGCCCGATATCGTTTATTATTATTATTATTATTATTATCCGCCTTTCTCAGCCAGTCCTAACTATTGGCGACTAGCTAGACAGAACCCTCTGGGGAAAAAACTGTCACAGATCTAGGTGGTGTGTGTTCTAGCTAAGGCGTGTGCAGTAAGCCGTAGGTGGCCACTATTAAACAACTAAGCGAAAGCGCGGCAAGGTGGAAAACAAAAGGGGAGCAAAGCCAGCGAGGTTAATAGAAGTAGGTAAGGGCGTTGTCTACGCCGGCGTCGGTAACCTCTCCAGTTCCCTGGCTAGGCGGTATTCCGGGAGCCTCTCGCTCTGCATAAGCCAGCGAAGCAGTGGCCGGGCCGTAGGGCCCGTCTGTAGGCGGCGGTCTAGGTCCGTCAGTGTTTGTGGCTAGTCTGGCGGTTTCGGGGGTGTTGCTGCGCATTCTAGGAGGACGTGGGTCGGGGTCTCGTCTTTAGTGCCGCACACGCATGTTGGCGAGTCTACGGCGCCCTGCCGGTAGAGGTATGCACGAAGGCCGATATGGCCTGTTCGGATTTGTGTAAGGAGGCTGCTCTCGGCCTTCGTTAGGTAGAGGTGGCGACGTCGTACGGTTTTGGCCGACCAACATAGTGTTTGTGCTGCGGGGGAACTTGCGGAGTAGCCTTTTTTGGCGTCTTGTTGCTAAAGAGCCCTCTATTAGTCGGTGACGGTAGTTTAGTCTGTCTCTTCGAGGGCAGGCGGTGGAGGTAGGGCGGGGGTAGGCAGGTAGTAGTTAGTAAATAGCCGGAGTCTGCAGACCGCGTACTGGATAGCTTAGGCTTTCGCCTGGTAATCTGGCCGGGATAGGAAGACGGCGCGGCGGTAGGCTAGGTATAGGTTTAGCGGGGGTATCCCGGCCTTGGAGTGTAGAAGATAAATGGGTGTGGATTGATAGGCTTCGATAACGGTGCGAAGGTAGCTATGGAATATAGTGTTAAGGGAGATTATTGGTCGGCGGTTGCCCGTCTTTGGGAGAAAGACACTAGCGCCGTAGGCTGCTATGCTTTAAAGCACTGCCGTGTAAATTGTGCGGGCTTACGGGAGCGTGCAGCCCTAGGTTTTCTTGGTAAGTCTTATAAAGGCATAGCTTTGCGTAGTAAGGCGGCGTTTTATTTGCTTAACGTGCTTTAAAAAAAAGCGGCTTTCTATTAAGCTAAATGCTTAAGAAGCGAGTTGACTTGCGTAGGGTAAGGACCGTGGTCCCGTTAAGCGTAAGCGTCGTTGTTAGGGCTGTGTAGGTGCGTAAGAAGTAAAGTAGCTTGCTTTTAGCTAGCTTAAATACGACGCTTTGCGGCTACGCCTACTTTAAAATTGTGCGCTACGCTTTTTAAAGGATAAAGCAGTAGTACTTCGTTGTAGCACCGCTTGTAAAGAGGCTAGTATTGTTTGTAAATTTAAAGGTAATAATTTGGCGGTATTAAAGGAGGTTATAGTAAAGCAGTATAGTAAAAAGGATAAATAGAATCGGTAATAGCGGCAACCTTTATAGGACACCGGCTAATACGGTTTATACCGAAGCCGTCTTACCGTTAAAGGCAAGTGCCGTCGTTTAATCTTTTAAGTAGCTAGTAACCTAGTTAATTATTTAGACTAGAAGGTAGAGCGTGTATAAAGTATAAATAAGCTACTTATAGTAGATGTTATTAAAAGCGCCTTGTATATTTAGCTAGAAGAGAGATGCTATATTACCGTTACTTTATGCGCTTTGTATAGCGTTAGTAAGGAGGCGGGCGGCGAGCTTAGTTAACCGGTAGCGTTTTATAATAACCATATTACACGGCAAGCAAAAGAAGCTAAACAGGCTCTACACGGCAGAATACACATGGACCAATGGGAGCACGAGCGGTCTGGAGATCACGTGACGATAACGGATAAGGATTGCAAGGATCGCAGGAGCGGTCTAGCGGTCTAGGATCGCAGGATCGCAAGAGCGGTCCAGCGATCTAAGGAAGAGATGGAAGAAGCACTTATGTATATAAGACTACAGTCCCTACCACCTAGATAGAACTCTCCTTCTTATAGCTCTTTAGCAATTAATCTAAGTATTTAGTCCCTACACCTAAATAGGCCTTGCTGCCTTATGCTACATTAGAAGAACGACAACAACGCACAACAAAGATTTGCCTACACGTATTATACACAAAGCGGCCTTAACCTGCCTACTTATATAAACCCCTTAACACTACCAGGTTTATTACTAAGGAAATAGTGTGGTTTATAACATTTTAATTGCTTTTGTATAGTAAGGTTAACGCTACCTACTGTATAATACAAAGGCTACGCAATAGCTACCCTAAGACTATCTACTAAGGCAACTGCGCTTAACATAACGCAAGAGGAATGGAACATTCGGATTTAACAACTGATCGAGGATTAGAAGGCAACAATCGTTAAGCTAACTAAAGCTAGCAAGATGGAATTCGAACGATATGTAATAAAAGTTAAGGAACTTAAGGAACAGGTTAACAAAACTTACAGTGTTAAGAAAAAAGACTATAAAATAAATCTGCTAACACTATACGATAGGACTAAGGGCACACTTAAAGGATTTATTACTAAATGTAAAACCTACTATCGACACTATAACGAACAGTTTTTAGAAAACGAGGAAAAAATCCTCTTCGCCTTTTAATATATAATAGAAGACCTTCTTAACTAGATAAAACCTATTATTTGTAACTACTTAGATAACGACTAAGATAATAGAGACGATAATACCTAAAAGGTATTTAAAGACTTTAACAGCTTTAAACAATCCTTAAAGGACATCTTTAGAGACCTAGATAAAGACTAAATAAAAGAAAAAAAACTTATAAGATGTAAACAAAAGACATTTACATTAAAGTATGCCGCAACCTTTAAGCAGATATTATTACAGCTAGGCTAAGATAATAAACCCTTAATAAACCAGTTCTACATAGGACTTAAGGAAGAAGTAAAAGATAAACTTGCTAAATTAAAAAAACCGGACGAACTGTTAGCATTTATTACTATAGCTGTACGCATCGATAATCGACTATTTAAACGACGGATAGAGAGAAAAAAAAACGATAATAGTAATAACTGGCGAAGCACTCTTACTTACGGAGCCAACACTAGGAAAAAGGTGTACTACCTTAAGGCTATAGCGTACAACACTACACCTAAACCTATAGAACTTAATACGGCTTAACGAAAGAATAAACCAAGGATGTAGAAGATAAGGACCTTCGAATGCTACAATTGCAGCAAAACAAGGCACTATGCACGTAACTGCAAACAACCTAAAAGGAAGCAACTTAAATAGCAACCGGTACCTAGAAACAAAGGATAGAAAGAGGTTAACGCAGCACAAAAAATCACTTTAGATAACAACCTAGTAATAATTAGAAAAGATTAAGACTATCCTTAGCATAAGCTGCAGCATTAGTCTAGCTGTTACAACGAACTTTGTTAACTGTATAACGCAGAAAAGGCTATTAGCAGATAGTATCTTAAGGCACCTAAAGGCAAGAAGACCCTAGCTGTAAGAGAGCGATTAAAACTGTTAAAAGAAGAACGCAGTTAACACTTAGGAGTAAAGGAACTTTAGACTACAATAAAACACACGATCTAAATAAAGGAGCTTAAACTTTAACTTAAAACCCGAATTCTAGTACTTGCGCAACTAGAGGACTCTAACATATATACGGGAAACGAAGTGGCGCTAGCGCCTAACACCGATTAAACCAGCCTTGCGATTATAAGACTTAAAGGCTATAAAAGAAAAAGGTTTTAGCAATAAAACCCTTTAACACCGGTTGAAGAAGACTATTAAATAACTAGCATTAGCACCGATAAGCACGCATAGTTAGCATAGTTCGGCTACATTACCGACCACTGCTATTTACACGAAAGGATAAAGCAAGCAAACGACTTTTACCTAAGACGGTACGGAAACAATCCTATTACAACACCCTTATTTAAGGCGGACCTTAAACATTAGGAGATAGCAGCATACAACTACGATAAACAATACGCAGTTATAAGATTAAGTCTAAACTATTCTGTTAAATGCCTACAAACGACAAAGGCATAGAAAGATTGCAAACACCCTTTTTGCAAGGTGTATAGAGAAAACAAGCTACTCGATTAGCACTATAACCAAGACCTTTAGAGACAAGGCAAAGAAGAAGAAATCTTAAACGACTACAACGAGACAAAAAACGGAAACAGCTACTATTAAAGGAGCAACAGTAAGCTATAGCAAACAACAACAAACTCCTAAGGGAAATAATAAAGGAATAAAGTAAATTATTGTTTAAAGTCCCCGTATAATTTAACGGAATTATAACTATGGCTATAATCGATAGCGAAGCTTAAAGGAACTACGTAGCCGCATTATTTATTAACAAGCACAAGATACTATAGCATAAGAAAGAGGAACTATATCGACTTAATACCTTTAAAGGAGACGCCGTATCCTACAATAACGGAATAGTTAACAAGGAGACTAATTATCTACCTATCTTAATATAAAAAAGACTTAAACTAATATCTCTTAACATTACAGGTTTAGCAACACATAAGCTAATCTTGGGAATACCTTGGTTAAGAAGAACCAACCCTTAGATAAACTAGACTACTAGCCAGATTTAATGGGAAAACGCTACCCTAATAAAGGAACAGAATATTAGGAACGAGACGGAAGCGTACAATAGAAATTTAGCCTTTACGGATAGTTAGATAAAACCACGCAAGCGAATTTAACAAATATCTTTATACGACGAGGAGAGAGATTTAGCTAACGGAGAGGAGCCAAGCAAGAGCCTCGCGCGCAAATTAAATAAACACAATAGAAATTTAGCCTTTACGGATAGTTAGACAGAACTACGCAAGCGAATTTAACAGATATCTCTACACAACGAGGAGAGAGATTTAGCTAACGGAAAGGAGCTAAGCAAAAGCCTTACGCGCAAATTAAAGGAATATAACAGAAATTTAGCCTTTATAGATAGTTAGATAAAACTATGCAAGCGAATTTAACAGATATCTTTATACGATAAGGAGAGAGATTTAGCTAACAAAGAGGAGCTAAGTAAGAGCCCTGCGCGCAAATTAAAGGAATATAAAGGCACGCAAAAACAAGCACTAAAGGCCTATCGAATAAGGAAACAAAACAAGGACAAACCCTTAGTCTACGTTAAAATAGTAGGAAACGCTACCAAAGAAAACAGCAAAGACTTAACAAACATCCTACCGGAATACAGGAAATTCAGCAAACTATTCTAAGACAAGTTAAAAACAAAACTACCGGAACACAGCATTTAAAACCACAAGATACCATTAAAAAAAGGAACCAATCCTAGATTTAACCGGATCTACAAGCTAAACGAAGAACAGCTTAAGGCACTTAAGGAGTACCTTACAGAAAATCTCGATAAAGGATACATCTAAAGATCTACGTTACTAGCAAAATATCCACTCCTATTCGTACCTAAGAAGAACGAAAAGCTAAGACTATGCATAAACTATAAACAACTTAACAATATTACTATTAAGAATCGTTACCTATTACCCCTTATCTAAAAGCTGCGTAGAAGACTCTAAAAGGCAAAATGGTTTACAGCATTAAATCTTAAAGGAGCCTACAATCTTATACGAATAAAGGAAGGAGAAGAATAGAAGACAGCGTTTTAAACACGCTACGGACACTACGAGTACTTAGTTATGCCTTTTGGACTAACAAACGCGCCGGCATTATTCTAAGAAATAATTAATTAGGTATTACGCAAATACTTGGACGATTTCGTGATTGCATACCTTAACGACATATTAATTTACTCGGAAACCCTTAAACAACATAAGAAGCATGTAACGAAAATACTGCAAAAGCTGCAAGATGCAAACCTTTTAGTTAAACTAAAGAAAAGCAGGTTTTACACTTAAGAAGTCGATTATTTAGGATTTACAATTACACTAAGACAAATCTACATGCAGAAATCAAAGATTAAAGCTATTAAAACTTAGCCTACACCCACAAGTACTACGGAAGTTAAAGGATTTCTAAGATTTACTAACTTTTACAGACAATTTATTAAAAGCTACAGCACTATCGCAAAACTACTCACGAAACTTACGGGAAAAGATAAGACATTTAAATGGACCAACAAAGAACAAACAGCTTTTAACAAAATTAAAGACCTTATTATACAAGAACCAGTATTAATAGAGGCAAACCTAGAAAAAGAATACGAAATTAAAACAAATGCATTAAACTTTGCAATTAGAGGACAGTTAGGCTAAAGAGATAGGAACGGAAAGCTGCACCTAGTAGCCTTCTTCTTAAAAAAACTTACTAAACTTAAACTTAACTACCCAATCTACGATAAAGAACTTATAGCAATTATCTACGCATTCTAAAACTAGCAGCACCACTTAATCGAAGCAAAACACGAGATTAAAGTGTATACAGACTATAAGAATCTAACACAGTTTACAACTACTAAGGTCCTTAACAAAAGACAGACTAAATAGGCGGAATTCTTATCGCAATTTAACTTTCGCATTACGTACTAAAAAGGATCGAAAAACAGCAGGGCTAACGCACTTAGCAAACGCGTAGACTATTAACAAGACGTACCACTAAAAGCACAAACGATACTCTAAGTTACAGTAAAAGGAGATCTTACTATAAGAAAGAAACTTTTAGCAGCATACCGAATACTAGCAGACAACGAATAGCTAGAAAACCTTGTAAAGGCATAACGGAATATAACAATAGAAGAATAAAATTAAACAATATAAAACATAAACGATAAACTTTAAAAGTATAACAATAAAACCTACGTACTACGGGCACTTTAGGAAAGGCTAATTTAGCAACTCTATAAAGCCTTAGCCTACAAACATTAAAGAATTAAAGCAACGATAAATAGGATTAAACGAACCTACAACTTCTCTGGAATTAAAAAGAAAATCAAATAAATACTAGTAAAATGTAATACGTGCAAGAAAACTAAAACGGAAAAACACAAACCTTATAAATTACTTAAACTACTACTAATTCCAACACAAGCATAGGGATCGATTAGTCTTAACTTTATTACCAAGCTACTACCATTAAAGAAACCTTTAACTAAGACCTCTTATAACAGCATACTAGTAATAGTAGACAAACTTACAAAGTATTTATACTTTATTCCGTACAAGGAAGCCAGCAACGCAAAAGAACTTGCGTACACATTTCTACGAAACATTATTAGTTAACACGGTCTACTAAACGA
Organism: Grosmannia huntii; assembly: GCA_019925595.1. Classification (NCBI taxonomy): domain Eukaryota; kingdom Fungi; phylum Ascomycota; class Sordariomycetes; order Ophiostomatales; family Ophiostomataceae; genus Grosmannia; species Grosmannia huntii. Next base: position 137,394 of record JADHKJ010000045.1, read on the forward strand.
AATAGTATTAAACAAAGACAAGCTATTTACATCGAACTTTTAGAAATTACTTACAGCACAACTTAAAACAAAACACAGATTATCTACGGCTTACTACCTACAAACAGATAAACAGACAAAACGACTTAACTAAATACTAGAACAATACCTTTAATACTACGTTAACTAACTACAAAACGATTAGGTTAAATAGCTACCGCTAGCACAGTTCGCTTATAACAGCGCAACTACTAGTACCACAAAGATGTTACTATTCTACGCAAACTACGGTTATAAACTAAAAGCTTACAGATAGGAAAACAAAGAAACTAAAGCACTAAAGGCAATTTAACGAGTAGACAAGATCTAGAAACTCTAAGAACAACTACAAACAAACCTTAAATTCGTATAAAAACGCATAACGCACTATGCAAACAAGTTAAGGATTAAGGGACCAACCTTAAAGGAGGAAGATAAAGTGTATCTTCTTTAAAGAAACCTAAAAACGAAACGACCAAGCGAAAAACTCGACTATAAGAAAATCGGACTATTTTAAATCGAAAAGAAGCTATCAAACACTAACTTTAAGTTAGCACTACTAACTAACATACAAATACACCCAGTGTTCCACATATCGCTACTAAAACTAGCACACTTAAACACCCAATTAGAAACAACATACAAAGCAGACGATACCGAAGAATACAAAGTTAAAGAAATTAAGAACGAACGAGTTAAAGGCAGATAAAAAGAATATCTGGTAAAATGGAAGAACTATCTAAAAGCAGAAAACATATAGGAGCTAGTTACGAACTTAACGAACGCTTAACAGATCCTTTAGGATTACTACTAACAACGCCCTAACCTAACACCTTAGAAATTACACTAGAAAACGACTTAGAAGCCAGCAGGGCATCCCAGTCAACCTCGGGAACAACCGGAACAGCGGTAGGCGCGGCGGGCTTAACAGCTGCAGCAGCCTCGCGCTCCTAGCGCTCCAACTTATCCAACTCCTTAAGCGTCTAAACGCTACGCTCCACCATTTAAGCAATACGCTTAGCCTATACCCAACGCTAACGGCGAAGACGAATAACCTTTTGTTGTTAAGCAATAAGGACTTCTTCTTTACAAAGCAACTCATTATTAGCCTAACGAAAATTACAAGTGGCTACGGCCACCTGCGCCCCGGAAATCCCCGCAACATTACAACCACCCCGGTTACAGGACACACAAGCCTCACAACGAGAGGAGTCTACCAAGGAAGCACGGCAAGGAATCTTCCGCTAAACACAACGAGAACAAGGGGGCATTTCTACGGAACGAAGGGAAATAGCGAAAAGTAAAGACTTGCGCTGTTGGGTTTTACGCAAACGACGAACACGACCGCTAGACACACGGTTAGACATTGTTATAAGAAGAAGGAAGGATGTAGGAGAAAAACTTACTTTAAGGACAAAGTATAAGAGGAGGGAGGTAATGTAATAACTACATTACACGGCAAGCAGAAGAAGCTAAACAGGCTCCACACGGCAGAATACACATGGACTAATAGGAGCACGAGCGGTTTAGAGATTACGTGACGATAACGGATAAGGATTGCAAGGATCGTAGGAGCGGTCTAGCGGTCTAGGATCGCAGGATTGTAAGAGCGGTCTAGCGATTTAAGGAAGAGATGGAAGAAGCACTTGTGTATATAAGACTATAGTCCCTACTACCTAGATAGAACTCTCCTTCTTATAGCTTTTTAGCAATCAATCTAAGTATTTAGTCTTAACACTTAAATAGGCCTCGCTGCCTTATGCTACATTGGAAGAACGATAACAACGTACAACAAAGATTTGCCTACACGTATTGTATACGAAGCGGCCTTAACCTGCCTACTTACATAAACCTCTTAATACTACTAGGTTTATTACTAAGGAAATAGTGTGGTTTATAACACGTTTGTTGCTTATCTAGCCTTTTAGGAGTAAGTGGTTCTCCTTTGCTGTTTTAGTAAGCCGGCGGGCTATAATAGTTTTAATAACTTTGCTAACGGTGCTAAAAAGTATAATTAAGCGCTATCCTTTTACTTTTTGTTTCTCTTACACGGTTTTGCTAGGTTTTAAGATAATAATTATGCGAGAGGCCTTAAAGTAAGACGGCTAATAGCTAAGACGAAGGCTATAGCTGCTAAGTATTATAGACCGCTATAATAGCCTATAGCTTCTACTTGCTCGGTGCCTCTCTTTTATCCTATAAGGAGTAATTGCACAATTAGGTAACAGCTTGCCTGCTTAAGGCACCCACCTGCTCGGTGCCTCTCTCCCTCCCTATAGAGAGAGACTGCGCAAGCGCCTACCTAAGGCTCCTACTTAAGACCTACTCCTAGATGTTATAAACCACACTATTTCCTTAGTAATAAACCTAGTAGTGTTAAGGGGTTTATGTAAGTAGGCAGGTTAAGGCCGCTTCGTGTACAATACGTATAGGCAGATCTTTGTTGTGCGTTGTTATCGTTCTTTTAATGTAGCATAAGGCAGCGAGGCCTATTTAGGTGTTAAGACTAAATACTTAGATTAATTGCTAAAGAGCTGTAAGAAGGAGAGTACTATCTAGGTAGTAGGGACTATAGTCTTATATACACGAGTGCTTCTTCTACCTCTTCCTTGGATTACCCTTAATTACCGTGGTAATAGTAATCGCTTCCTAATTACCGTAATCGCAGTAATTACCGTAATTACTCCTAGTTATGTAATTAAGAAGTAATTACCGTAATCGCAGTAATCACCGTAATTACTCCTAGTTATGTAATCGGGATCACTTCTTAGTAATCCTGTATAGGATCGCTTGTCCTTGTTACATAATCTCTAGACCGCCTGTGCTTCTATTAGTCCGTGTGTATTCTGCCGTGTGGAGCTTGTCTGGCTTCTTCTCTTGCCGTGTAATGTGGTTATTACATTACCTCCCTCCTCCCATACTTTATCCTTAAAGTAAGTTTTTCCTCCTACATCCTTTCTTTTGTTGTAACAATGTCGATTTTATCGAAGTCTCGATTTGCCAGCCGTCGTAGTGCTCTTGCTGATTCTATTAATAGTCTTAGGTTTAAGGTTTCTCCTTGCTTGTTTTATCGTGCCCGTTTTTTGTTGTGTTGTATAACCGTGGGTTCTTCTCGTTGTTTTCTGTGCGTCCGTTGTAGGCGTTTTTGTAACGGTTGTGGGATCCCTATGGGTGCTTGTAGGTTTTCCTTTCTTTCTTTTTGCCCTTTGCTAACTTTTTTTTTTTTGTGTAGTAGACCGTGTAACCTAGGAGGACTAGCGTTTAGCCGCTAAAGAGGTTATTGCTAAGGCTAAGTTAGCGAGAGCGTATTTTAAATTGGGTAAAAAGTTGGCTCGTTTAACGCGTCTTTAAAAGCAGCGTTAGTCTCTTAAGACCCGTGGTAGTAAGCTAATTCGGAGGGAACTAAAGTCCTTGGATAAGTTGGATGAGTTGGAGCGCTAGGAGCGCGAGGCCGCTGTAGCTGTTAAGCCTGCCGCGCCTACCGCTGTTTCGGTTGTTTCTAAGGTTAACTAGGATGCCTTGCTGGCTTCCGAGTCGTTTTTTGGTGTAATTTCTAAGGTATTAGGTTAGGGCGTTGTTAGTAGTAATCTTAAAGGATTTGTTAAGCGTTCGTTAAGTTTGTAACTGGCTTTTATATGTTTTCTGCTTTTAGATAGTTCTTTTATTTTACTAAATATTCTTTCTATCTGCCTCTAACTCGTTCGTTCTTAATTTCTTCGACTTTATATTCTTCGGTATCGTTTACTTCGTATGTTGTTTCTAATTAGGTGTTTAAGTATGCTGGTTTTAGTAGCGATATGTAGAACACTAGGTGTATTCGCATGTTGGTTAGTAGTGCTAACTTAAAGTTAGTGTTTAACAGCTTCTTTTTAATTTAAAATGGTCCGATTTTCTTGTAGTCGAGTTTTTCGCTTAGTTGTTTCATTTTTAAGTTTCTTTAAAGAAGATACACTTTATCTCCCTCTTTTAAGGTTGGTCCCTTAATTTTTAACTTGTTTGCATAGTGCGTTATGCGTTTTTGTACGAATTTAAGGTTTGTTTGTAGTTATTCTTAGAGTTTTTAGATTTTATCCACTTATTAAATTGCCTTTAATGCTTTAGTTTCTTTGTTTTTTTGTTTATAGGCTTTTAGTTTATAACCGTAGTTTGCGTAGAATGGTAACATCTTTGTGGTACTAGTTGTTGCGCTGTTGTAAGCGAACTATACTAACGGTAGCTATTTAACCTAATCGTCTTATGGTTAGTTAACGTAGCATTAAAGGTATTATTTTAGTATTTAGTTAAGCCGTTTTGTCTGTCTATCTGTTTATAGGTGGTAAGCTATAGATAGTCTGTGTTTTGTTCCGAGTTGTACTGTAAGTAATTTTTAAAAGTTTAATATAAATAGCTTGTTTTTGTTTAATACTATTTCGTCTAGTAAACTGTGTTAACTAATAATGTTTCGTAGAAATGTATACGTAAGTTCTTTTGCGTTGCTGGCTTCCTTATACGGAATAAAGTATAAATACTTTATAAGTTTGTCTACTATTACTAGTATGCTGTTGTAAAAGGTCTTAGTTAAAGGTTCCTTCGATAGTAGTAGCTTAGTAATAAAGTTAAGACTAATTAATCCCTATGCTTATGTTAGAATTAGTAGTAGTTTAAGTAATCTATAAGGTTTGTATCTTTCCGTCTTAGTTTTCTTACACGTGTTGCATTTTGCTAGTATTTGTTTAATTTTCTTTTTAATTCTAGGGAAGTCGTAGGTTCGTCTAATCCTATTTATCGTTGCTTTAATTCCCTAATATCCGTAGGCTAGGGCTTTATAAAGTTGCTAAATTAGCCTTTCCTAAAGTGCCCGTAATATATAGGTTTTATTGTTGTACTTTCGGAGTTTATTGTCTGTGTTTTGTATTGTTTAATTTTATTCTTTCGTTGTTATATTCCGTTGTGCCTTTACAAGGTCTTTTAGCCATTCGTTATTTGCTAGTGTTTAGTATGCTGCTAAAAGTTTCTTTCCTATAGTAAGATCTCCTTTTGCTGTAACTTAAAGTATCGTCTGTGCTTTTAGTGGTACGTCTTGTTAATAGTTTACGCGTCTGCTAAGTGCGTTAGCCTTACTGTTTTCCGATCCTTTTCGGTACGTAATGCGAAAGTTAAATTGCGACAAGAATTCCGCCCATCTAGTCTGTCTTTTGTTAAGGACCTTAGTAGTTGTAAACTGTGTTAGATTCTTATAGTCTGTGTATACTTTAATCTTGTATCTTGCTTCGATTAGGTAGTGCTGCCAGTTTTAGAATGCGTAGATAATTGCTATAAGTTCTTTATTGTAGATTGGGTAGTTAAGTTTAGGTCTGGTAAGTTTTCTTAAGAAGAAGGCTACTAGGTGCAGCTTTCCGTTTCTATCTTTTTAGCTTAACTATCCTTTAATTGTAAAGTTTAATGCATTTGTTTCGATTTTGTATTCCTTTTCTAGGTTTGCCTTTATTAATACTGGTTTTTGTATAATAAGGTCTTTAATTTTGTCGAAAGCTATTTGTTCTTTGTTAGTTTATTTAAATGTCTTGTTCTTTCCCGTAAGTTTTATAAGTAGTCTTGCAATGTTGCTGTAGCTTTTAATAAATTGTTTGTAAAAGTTAGTAAATCCTAGAAATCCTTTAACTTTCGTAGTACTTATAGGTGTAGGCTAAGTTTTAATAGCTTTAATCTTCGATTTTTGCATGTAGATTTGTTCTAGTGTAATTATAAATCCTAAATAGTCGACTTCTTAGGTGTAAAACCTGCTTTTCTTTAGTTTAACTAAAAGGTTTGCGTTTTGCAGTTTTTGCAGTATTTTTGTTATATACTCCTTGTATTATTCGAGGGTTTCCGAGTAGATTAATATGTCGTTAAGGTATATAATTACGAAATCGTTTAAGTGTTTATGCAATACCTAATTAATTATTTTTTAGAATAATGCCGGCGCGTTCGTTAGTTTAAAAGGCATAACTAAGTACTTATAGTGTCCGTAGCGTGTCTAAAACGCTGTCTTCTATTCTTCTCCTTCCTTTATTCGTATAAGATTGTAGGCTCCTTTAAGATTTAATGCTGTAAACTATTTTGCCTTTTAAAGTCTTTTACGCAGCTTTTAGATAAGGGGTAATAGGTAACGATTCTTAATAGTAATATCGTTAAGTTGTCTGTAGTCTATGCATGGTTTTAGCTTTCCGTTTTTCTTAGGTACGAATAGGAGTGGATATCTTGCTAGTAACGTAGATCTTTAAATGTATCCTTTATTAAGATTTTTTATAAGGTACTCCTTAAGTGCCTTAAGCTATTCTTCGTTTAGCTTATAGATCCGGTTAAATCTAGGATTAGTTCCTTTTTTTAATAGTATCTCGTGGTCTTAAATGCTGTGTTCCGGTAATCTTGTTTCTAACTTGTCTTAGAACAGTTTGCTGAATTTCCTATATTCCGGTGGGATGTTCGTTAAGTCTTTGCTGTTTTCTTTAGTAGCATTTCCTACTATCCTAACGTAGACTAAGGGTTTGTCCTTGTTTTGTTTCCGTGTTTAATAGGTTTTTAGTGCTTATTCTTGCGTGCCTTTATATTCCTTTAATTTGCGCGCAGGGCTCTTGCTTAGCTCCTTTTTGTTAGCTAAATCTCTTTCCTTATCGTGTAGAGATATCTGTTAAATTCGCTTGCGTAGTTTTGTCTAACTATCCGTAAAGGCTAAATTTCTATTGTGCGCTTTTATTTCGTTCCTAATATTTTGTTCCTTTATTAGGGTAGCGTTTTCCTATTAAATCTGGCTAGTAGTCTAGTTTATTTAAGGGTTAGTTCTTCTTAACTAAGGTATTCCTAAGATTAGCTTATGTGTCGCTAAACCTATAATATTAAGAGATATTAGTTTAAGTTTTTCTTATATTAAGATAGGTAAATGATTAGTCTCCTTATTAACTATTCCGTCGTTATAGGATATAGCGTCTCCTTTAAAGGTATTAAGTCGATATAGTTCCTTTTTTTTGTGCTATAGTATCTTGTGCTTGTTAATAAATAATGCGGCCACGTAGTTCCCTTAGGCTCCGCTATCGATTATAGCTATAGTTATAATTCCGTTAAATCGTACGGAGACTTCAAACAATGATTTACTTTGTTCCTTTGTTATTTCCCCTAGGAGTTGTAATAACCACATTACATGGCAAGCGGAAGAAGAAGCAGAACCACTCTACACGGCAGAATGCACACAGACCAATAGGAGCACAGGCGGTCTGGAGATCACGTAACAAGAAGAATAACCCCACACAGGATTACTAAGAAGTGATCTGGACCACGTGACCAGACGATAACGGATAAGGATTATTAGGATCATCTAATAATCCAAATAATCCAAGGCCAGGATTACCAAGATTATCTAATAATCTAAGTAATCTAAGGAAGAGATGGAAGAAGCACTTGTGTATATAAGACCACAGTCCCTACCACCTAGATAAAACTCTCCTTCTTACAGCTCTTTAGCAATTAATCTAAGTATTTAGTCTTAACACCTAAATAGGCCTCGCTGCCTTATGCCACATTAAAAGAACGATAATAACGCATAACAAAGATTTGCCTATACGTATTATACACGAAGCGGCCTTAACCTGCCTACTTACATAAACCCCTTAACACTACCAGGTTTATTACTAAGGAAATAGTGTGGTTTATAACATTTTAATTGCTTTTGTATAGTAAGGTTAACGCTACCTACTCTACAATACAAAGGCTACGCAATGGCTACTCTAAGACTATCCACTAAGGCAACTGCGCCTAATATAACGTAAGAGGAATAGAACATTTAGATTTAACAACTAATCGAGGATTAGAAGGCAACAATCGTTAAGCTAACTAAAGCTAGCAAGACAGAATTTAAACGATATGCAATAAAAGTTAAGGAACTTAAGGAACAGGTTAACAAAACTTACAGTGTTAAGAAAAAGGACTATAAAATAAATCTGCCAATACTATACGATAGGACTAAGGGCACACTTAAAGGATTTATTACTAAATACAAGACCTACTATCGACACTATAACGAACAGTTCTTAGAAAACGAGGAAAAGATCTTCTTCGCCTCTTAGTGCATAATAAGAGACCCTCTTAACTGGATAAAACCTATTATTCGAGACTACCTAAATAACAACTAAGATAATAGAGACGACAATACTTAGAAGGTATTTAAAGACTTTAACAGCTTTAAACAATCCTTAAAGGACATCTTTAAAGACTTAAATAAAGACCGAACGAAAGAAAGAGAACTTATAAAATGTAAATAAAAGATATTTACATTAAAGTATGCTGCAACCTTTAGGCAGATATTATTACAGCTAGGCTAGGATAATAAACCCTTAATAAACCAGTTTTACATAGAACTTAAGGAAGAAGTAAAGGATAAACTTGCTAAATTAGAAAGACCGGACGAACTGTCAGCATTTATTACTATAGCCGTACACATCGACAATCGACTATTTAAACGACGGATAGAGAGAAAGAAAAACGATAACAGTAACAACTAGCGAAGCACTCTTACTTACGAAGCCAACACTAGGAAAAAGGTGTACTACCCTAAGGCCACAGCGTACAACACTACACTTAAACCTATAAAACTCGATACGGCTTAACGAAAGAACAAACCAGGGATGCAAAAGACAAGGACCTTCGAATGCTACAATTGCAGCAAGATAAGGCACTATACGCGTAACTGCAAACAACCTAAGAGGAAGCAACTTAAATAGCAACCGGTACCTAGAAACAAAGGATAGAAAAAGGTTAACGTAGTACGAAAAATTACTTTAAACAACGACCTAGTAATAATTAGAAAGGATTAAGACTACCCTTAGCATAAGCTGCAGCATTAGTCTGGCTGTTACGACGAACTCTATTAACTGCACAACGTAGAAAAAGCTATTAGCGGATAGTATCCTAAGGCACTTAAAGGCAAGAAGACCCTAGCTGTAGGGAAGCGATTAAAACTGTTAAAAGAAAAACGCAGTTAACACTTAAGAGTAAAGGAACTCTAGACTACGATAAAACACACGATCTAGACAAAAGAGCTTAAACTTCAACTTAAAACCCGAATTCTAGTACCTACGCAACTAGAGGACTCTAACATGTATACGGAAAACGAAGTAGCGCTGGCGCCTAATACCGATTAAACCAGCCTTGCAATTATAAGACTTAAGGGCTATAAAAGAAAGAGGTTTTAGCAATAAAACCCTTTAACACTAGTTAAAGGAGACTATTGAATAATTAGCATTAGCACTAACGAGCACGCATAGTTAGCATGGTTCGGCTGCATTACCGACCACTGCTATTTACACGAAAGGATAAAGCAAGCAAACGACTTTTACCTAAGACGGTACGGAAACAATCCTATTACAACACCCTTATTTAAGGCAGACCTTAAACACTAGGAGATAGCAGCATACAACTACAATAAACGATACGCAGTTGTAGGATTAAGTCCAAACTATCCCGTTAAATGCCTACAAACGACAAAGGCATAGGAAGATTGCAAACACCCCTTTTACAAAGTGCACAAAGAAAACAAGCTACTTAATTAGCACTACAACTAAAACCTTTAAAGATAAGGCAAAGAAGAAGAAATCTTAAACGACTACAACAAAACAAAAAACGGGAACAGCTATTGTTAAAGGAGCAATAGTAGGCTATAGCAAACGACAACAAACTCTTAGGGGAAATAATAAAGGAACAAAGTAAATTATTGTTTAAAGTCTTCGTACGATTTAACGGAATTATAACTATGGCTATAATCGATAGCGGAGCCTAAGGAAACTACGTAGCCGCATTACTTATTAACAAGCATAAAATACTATAGTATAAGAAAGAGGAACTATATTAACTTAATACCTTTAAAGAAGACGCTGTATCTTACAATAATGGAATAGTTAACAAAGAGACTAATTATCTACCCATCTTAATATAGGAAAGACTTAAACTAATATCTCTTAACATTATAGGTTTAGCGACATATAAGCTAATCTTAGGAATACCTTAGTTAAAAAGAACTAACCCTCGAATAAACTAGACTACTAGCTAGATTTAATAGAAAAACGCCACCCTAATAAAGGAACAGAATATTAGGAACGAGACGGAAGCGCACAATAAAAATTTAGCCTTTACAGATAGTTAGACAAAACTACGCAAGCGAATTTAACAGATATCTCTACATAACGAAGAGAGAGATTTAGCTAACAAAGAGGAGCTAAGTAAAAGCCTTGCGCGCAAATTAAAGGAGTACAACAGAAATTTAGCCTTTACGGATAGTTAGACAGAACTACGCAAGCGAATTTAACAGATATCTTTATATGACGAGGAGAGAGATTTAGCTAACGGAGAAGAGCTAAGTAAAAGCCTTGCACGCAAATTAAAGGAATATAAAGGCACGTAAGAATAAGCACTAAAGGCCTATTAAACACGGAAACAAGATAAGGACAAACCTTTAGTCTACGTTAGGATGGTAGGAAACGCCATTAAAGAAAACAGCAAAGACTTAACGAACATTCTACTAGAATATAGGAAATTTAGCAAACTGTTTTAAGACAAGTTAGAAACAAAACTACTAGAATACAGCATTTAAGACTACGAGATACTATTAAAAGAAGGAACCAATCCTAGATTTAACCAGATCTACAAGCTAAACAAAGAACAGCTTAAGGTACTTAAGGAGTACCTTATAAAAAATCTCGATAAAGGATACATTTAAAGATTTACGTTACTAGCAGGATATCTACTCCTATTTATACCTAAAAAGAACGAAAAGCTAAGACTATATATAAACTATAAACAACTTAACGATATTACTATTAAGAATCGTTACCCATTACCCCTTATCCAAAAGCTGCATAAAAGACTCTAAAAGGCAAAATAGTTTACAGTATTAGATCTTAAAGGAGCCTATAATCTTATACGAATAAAGGAAGGAGAAGAATAGAAAACAGCGTTTTAAACACGCTACAAACACTACAAGTACTTAGTTATGCCTTTCGAACTAACAAACGCACCGGCATTATTCTAAGAAATAATTAATTAGGTATTGCGCAAACACTTAGACGATTTCGTAATTGCATACCTTAACGACATATTAATCTACTTAGAAACCCTTAAAGAATACAAGGAGCATGTAACGAAAATACTGCAAAAGCTATAAAACGCAAACCTTTTAGTCGAACCAAAAAAAAGCAGGTTTTACACTTAAAAAGTCGACTATTTAAGATTTATAATTACACTAAAACAAATCTACATGCAGAAATCGAAGATCGAAGCTATTAAAACTTAGCCTACACCTACAAGTACTACGGAAGTTAAAGGATTTCTAGGATTTACCAACTTTTACAGACAATTTATTAAAAGCTATAGCAACATTGCAAGACTACTTACAAAACTTACGGGAAAAGACAAGACATTTAAATAGACCAACAAAGAATAAGCAGCTTTTAATAAAATTAAAAACCTTATTATATAAAAACTAGTATTAATAAAGGCAAACCTAGAAAAGGAATACAAAATCGAAACAAATGCATTAGACTTTGCAATTAAAGGACAGTTAGGCTAAAGAGATAGAAACGGAAAGCTGTACCTAGTAGCCTTCTTCTTAAGAAAACTCACTAAACCTAAACTTAACTACCCAATCTACAACAAAAAACTTATAGCAATTATCTACGCATTCTAAGACTAGCAGCACCACCTAATCGAAGCAAGACATAAGATTAAAGTGTATACAGACCATAAAAATCTAACACAGTTTACAACCACTAAGGTCCTTAACAAAAGACAGACTAAATAGGCGGAATTCTTGTTGCAATTTAACTTTTGCATTACGTACCGAAAAGGATCGGAAAACAGCAGGGCTAACGCACTTAGCAAACGCGTAGACTATTAACAGGACGTACTACTAAAAGCATAGACGATACTTTAAGTTATAGTAGAAGGAGATCTTACTATAGGAAAGAAACTTTTAGCAGCATACCAAACACTAGCAGACAACGAATGGCTAAAAGACCTTGCAAAGGCACAACGGAACATAATAACGGAAGAATAAAATTAAACAACACAAAACACAGACGATAAACTTCGGAAGTATAACAATAAAACCTACGTACTACGGGCACTTTAAGAAAGGCTAATTTAGCAACTCTATAAAGCCCTAGCCTACGAACATTAGGGAATTAAAGCAACGATGAATAGGATTAGACGAACCTACGACTTCCCCGGAATTAAAAAGAAAATCGAACAGACACTAGCAAAATGCAACACGTATAAGAAAACTAAGACGGAAAGATACAAACCTTATAGATTACTTAAACTACTATTAATTCTAATACAAGCATAAGGATCGATTAGTCTTAACTTTATTACTAAGCTACTATTATCGAAGGAACCTTTAACTAAGACCTCTTACAATAGCATACTAGTAATAGTAGACAGACTTACAAAGTATTTATACTTTATTCTGTATAAGGAAGCTAGCAACGCAAAAGAACTTACGTATACATTTCTATAAAACATTATTAGTTAACACGGTCTACTAAACGAAATAGTATTAAACAAAGACAAGCTATTTACATTAAACTTTTAAAAATTACTTATAGTATAACTTAGAATAAAACACAGACTATCTACGGCTTACTACCTATAGACAGATAAATAGACGGAACGACTTAACTAAATACTAAAACAATACCTTCAATGCTACGTTAACTAACTATAAGACGATTAGGTTAAATAGCTACCGTTAGCACAGTTCGCTTATAACAGCGCAACTACTAGTACTACAAAGATATTACCATTCTACGCAAACTACGGTTACAAACTAAAAGCCTACAAACAAGAAAATAAAAAAATTAAAGCACTAAAGGCAATTTAACGAGTAGATAAGATTTAAAAACTCTAAGAATAACTACAAACAAACCTTAAATTTATACGAAAACGCATAACGCACTATGCAAACAAGTTAAGGATTAAGGGACCAACTTTAAAGGAGGAAGATAAAGTGTATCTTCTCCGAAGAAACCTAAAAACGAAACGACTAAGCGAAAAACTTAACTATAAGAAAATCGGACTATTCTAGATTAAAAAAAAGCTGTTAAACACTAACTTTAAGTTAGCACTACTAACTAACATACAGATACACCCGGTGTTTTACATATCGCTACTAAAACTAGCACACCTAAACACCCGATTAAAAACAACATACAAAGCAGACGATATTAAAGAATACAAAGTCGAAGAAATTAAGAACGAACGAGTTAGAGGCAGACAGAAAGAATATTTAGTAAAATAGAAAAACTATCTAAAAGCAGAAAACACATAAGAGCTAGTCACAAACTTAACAAACGCTTAACAAATCCTTTAAAATTACCACTAACAACGCCCTAACCCAACACCTTAAAAATTACACCAGAAAACAACCCGAAAGCTAGCAAGGCATCCTAGTTAACCTTGGAAACAACCGGAACAGCGGTAAGCGCGGCAAGCTCAACAGCTGCAGCGGCCTCGCGCTCCTAGCGCTCCAACTCGTCCAACTCCTCAATAGAATCAAGACCACGCGCAATGGCACGAAGCATTTTCTTACGCCATAACTTCTTTTAAAAACGAAGACGCTCGATCTTCGCGTTAACACAACGGCGCTCCTCCTCGGCGGCTTCCAACTTAAGCTTAACCTTCTCATGCTAAGCACTAATACGGCAAAGCTATTAAACGGAAAAACCCTAGACGTTGCAAAAAGGAAGGTTAAGGCGAATACACTCCGAACAACAAGAAGAATCTAAGGACGAGACATAGCAGGAAGAAAAACGACGCCTAGCATAAGACGAACAAGTAGGCATTACTGCAGAATAAGCAAGAACCAACTTAAGAAGATCGTTACGCTGTTAGGTTTTGCGCGAACGATAAACACGACCGCTAGATATACGGTTAGACATTGTTATAAGAAGAAAAGAGGATGCAGGAGGAAAAACTTACTTTAAGGATAAAGTATAGGAGGAGGGAGGTAATGTAATAACTACATTATATAGTAAGCGAAAGAAGAAGCAGAACTACTTTATACGGCAGAATGCATACAGACTAATGGGAGCATAGGCGGTTTGGAGATTACGTAATAAGAAGAATAACCTTATACAGGATTACTAAGAAGTGATTTAAACTACGTAACTAAACGATAACGGATAAGGATTATTAGGATTATTTAATGATTTAAATAATCTAAGGCTAGGATTACCAGGATTATCTAATAATCCAAGTAATCTAAGGAAGAGATAGAAGAAGCACTTGTGTATATAAGACTATAGTCCCTACTACCTAGATAGAACTTTCCTTCTTACAGCTCTTTAGCAATTAATTTAAGTATTTAGTCTTAATACTTAAATAGGCCTTGCTGCCTTATGCTACATTAAAAGAACGATAACAACGCATAACAGAGATTTGCCTATACGTATTGTATACGAAGCGGCCTTAACCTGCCTACTTATATAAACCCCTTAATACTACTAGGTTTATTACTAAGGAAATAGTGTGGTTTATAACAAGAGTCTGTTGTCGTTTGCTGTAGCCTACTGTTGCTCCTCTAATAGTAGCTATTCCCGTTTTTTATCTCGTTGTAATCGTTTAGGATTTCTTTTTCTTTGCCTTATCTTTAAAGGTTTTAGTTGTAGTGCTAATCGAGTAGCTTGTTTTCTTTGTACACCTTGCAAAAGGGGTGTTTGCAATCTTCCTATGCCTTTGTCGTCTGTAGGCATTTAACGGGATAGTTTAAACTTAATCCTACAACTGCGTATTGTTTATCGTAGTTGTATGCTGCTATCTCCTAGTGTTTAAGTGTTATAAACCACACTATTTCCTCAGTGATAAACCTGGTAGTGTCAAGGGGTTTATATAAGTAGGCAGGTTAAGGCCGCTTCGTGTACAATACGTGTAGGCAGATCTCTGTTGTGCGTTGTTGTCGTTCTTTCAATGTAGCATAAGGCAGCGAGGCCTATTCAGGTGTTAAGACTAAATACTTAGATTGATTGCTAAAGAGCTGTAAGAAGGAGAGTTCTATCTAGGTGGTAGGGACTGTTGTCTTATATACACAAGTGCTTCTTCCATCTCTTCCTTAGATTACTTGGATTATTAAATAATCCTAGTAATCCTAGCCTTAGATCATTTGGATCATTAGATAATCCTAATAATCCTTATCCGTTATCGTCTAGTCACGTAGTCTAGATCACTTCTTAGTAATCCTGTGTAGGGTTATTCTTCTTATCACGTAATCTCCAAACCGCCTATACTCCCATTAGTCTGTGTGCATTCTGCCGTATAGAGTAGTTCTGCTTCTTCTTCCGCTTGCTATGTAATGTGGTTATTACATTACCTCCCTCCTCCCATACTTTGTCCTTAAAGTAAGTTTTTCCTCCTGCATCCTCTTTTCTTCTTATAACGATGTTTAACCGTGTGTCTAGCGGTCGTGTTTATCGTTTGCGTAAAACCTAACAGCGTAACGATCTTCTTAAGTTGGTTCTTGCTTATCCTACAGTAATGCCTACTTGCTCGTCTTGTGCTAGGCGTCGTTTTTCTTCCTGCTGTATCTCGTCCTCGGATTCTTCTCGTTGTTCGGAGTGCATTCGCCTTAACCTTCCTTTTTGCGACGTTTAGGGTCTTTCCGTTTAACAGCTTCGCCGTATTAGTGCTTAGCACGAGAAGGTCGAGCTTAAGTTGGAAGCCGCCGAGGAGGAGCGCCGTTGTGTTAACGCGAAGATCAAGCGTCTTCGTTCTTAAAAGAAGTTATGGCGTAAGAAAATGCTTCGTGCTATTGCGCGTAGTCTTAATTCTATCGAGGAGTTAGACGAGTTAGAGCGCTAGGAGCGCGAGGCCGCTGCAGCTGTTAAGCTTGCCGCGCTTACCGCTGTTCTAGTTGTTCCCAAGGTTAACTAGGATGCCTTGCTAGCTTCCGAGTCGTTTTCTAGTGTAATTTCTAAGGTATTAGGTTAGGGCGTTGTTAGTGGTAATCCTAAAGGATCTGTTAAGCGTTTGTTAAGTTTGTAACTAGCTCCTATGTGTTTTCTGCTTCTAAATAGTTCTTCTATTTTACTAGATATTCTTTCTGTCTGCCTCTAACTCGTTCGTTCCTAATTTCTTCGACTTCGTATTCTTTAGTATCGTTTGCTTTATATGTTGTTTCTAATCGGGTGTCTAGGTGTGCTGGTTTTAGTAGCGATATGTGGAACACTGGGTGTATTTGTATGTTAGTTGGTAGTGCTAACTTAAAGTTGGTGTTTAACAGCTTTTTTTCAATTTAAAATGGTCCGATTTTCTTATAGTCGAGTTTCTCGCTTAGTCGTTTTGTTTTTAGGTTTCTTCGGAGAAGATACACTTTATCTCCCTCCTTTAAGGTTAGTCCCTTAATCCTTAACTTGTTTGCATAGTGCGTTATGCGTTTTCGTACGAATTTAAGGTTTGTTTGTAGTTGTTCTTAAAGTTTCTGGATCTTGTCTACTTGTTAAATTGCCTTTAGTGCTTTAGTTTCTTTGTTTTCTTGTTTGTAGGCTTTCTGGTTTGTAACTGTAGTTTGCGTAGAATAGTAACATCTTTGTAGTACTAGTCGTTGCGCTGTTGTAAGCGAACTGTGCTAACGGTAGCCATTTAACCTAATCGTCTTGTGGTTAGTTAACGTAGCATTGAAGGTATTGTTCCAGTATTTAGTTAAGCCGTTCTGTCTATCTATCTGTCTATGGGTAGTAAGCTGTAGATAGTCTGTGTTTTGTTTTAAGTTGTGCTGTAAGTAATTTCTAAAAGTTTAATGTAAATAGCTTGTTTTTGTCTAATACTATTTCGTTTAGTAGACCGTGTTAACTAATAATGTTTCGTAGAAATGTGTACGCAAGTTCTTTTGCGTTGCTGGCTTCCTTATACGGAATAAAGTATGAATACTTCGTAAGTCTGTCCACTATTACCAGTATGCTATCGTAAGAGGTCCTAGTTAAAGGTTCCTTTGATGGTGGTAGCTTAGTAATAAAGTTAAGACTAATCGATCCTTATGCTTATGTTGGAATTAGTAGTGGTTTAAGTAATCTATAAGGTTTGTGTCTTTCCGTCTTAGTTTTCTTGCACGTGTTGCATTTTGCTAGTGTTTGTTCGATTTTCTTTTTAATTCCAGGGAAGTTGTAGGTTTGTCTAATCCTATTTATCGTTGCTTTAATTCCCTAATGTCCGTAGGCTAGGGCTTTATAGAGTTGCTAAATTAGCCTTTCCTAAAGTGCTCGTAGTACGTAGGTTTTGTTGTTATACTTCCGGAGTTTGTCGTCTGTGTTCTGTGTTGTTTAATTTTGTTCTTTCGTTATTATATTCCGTTGTGCCTTTGCAAGGTCTTCTAGCCATTCGTTGTCTGCTAGTGTTTGGTATGCTGCTAAAAGTTTCTTTCCTATGGTAAGATCTCCTTTTGCTGTAACTTGGAGTATCGTTTGTGCTTTTAGTGGTACGTCTTGTTAATAGTCTACGCGTCTGCTAAGTGCGTTAGCCCTGCTGTTTTCCGATCCTTTTCGGTACGTAATGCGAAAGTTAAATTGCAACAAGAATTCCGCCCATCTAGTCTGTTTTTTATTGAGGACCTTAGTGGTTGTAAACTGTGTTAGATTCTTATGGTCTGTGTATACTTTAATCTCGTGTTTTGCTCCGATTAGGTAGTGCTGCCAGTCTTGGAATGCGTAGATAATTGCTATAAGTTCTTTGTCGTAGATTGGGTAGTTAAGTTTAGGTTCGGTAAGTTTTCTTAAGAAGAAGGCTACTAGGTGCAGCTTTCCGTTCCTATCTTTTTGGCCTAACTATCCTTTAATTGCAAAGTCTAATGCATCTGTTTTAATTTTGTATTCTTTTTCTAGGTTTGCCTCTATTAATACTGGTTTTTGTATAATAAGGTCTTTAATTTTGTCGAAAGCTGTTTATTCTTTGTTGGTTTATTTAAATATCTTATCCTTTCCCGTAAGTTTCGTGAGTAGTCTTGCGATGTTGCTGTAGCTTCTAATAAATTGTTTGTAGAAGTTAGTAAATCTTAGAAATCCTCTAACTTTCGTAGTACTCGTAGGTGTAGGCTAAGTTTTAATAGCTTTGATCTTCGATTTCTGCATATGGATTTGTCTTAGTGTAATTGTAAATCTTAAATAGTCGACTTTTTGGGTGTAGAACCTGCTTTTCTCTAGTTCGACTAAAAGGTTTGCGTCTTGCAGTTTTTGCAGTATCTTCGTTACATGCTCCTTGTGTTGTTCGAGGGTTTCCGAGTAGACTAATATGTCGTTAAGGTATGCAATTACGAAATCGTCTAAGTGTTCGCGCAATACCTAATTAATTATTTCTTAGAATAATGCCAGTGCGTTTGTTAGTCTAAAAGGCATAACCAAGTACTCGTAGTGTCCGTAGCGTGTTTAAAACGCTGTCTTCTATTCTTCTCCTTCCTTTATTCGTATAAGATTGTAGGCTCTTTTAAGATTTAATGCTGTAAACTATTTTGCCTTTTAGAGTCTTCTACGCAGCTTCTGGATAAGGGGTAATAGGTAACGATTCTTAATGGTAATATCGTTAAGTTGTCTGTAGTCTATGCATAGTCTTAGCTTTCCGTTCTTCTTAGGTACGAATAAGAGTGGATATCCTGCTAGTAACGTGGATCTTCGGATGTATCCTTTATCGAGATTTTCTGTAAGGTACTCCCTAAGTGCCTTAAGCTATTCTTCGTTTAGCTTGTAGATTCGGTTAAATCTAGGATTGGTTCCTTCTTTCAATAGTATCTCGTGGTCCTAAATGCTGTGTTTTAGTAGTCTTGTTTCTAACTTGTCTTAAAACAGTTTGCTAAATTTCCTGTATTTTAGTGGGATGTTCGTTAAGTCTTTGCTGTTTTCTTTAATAGCGTTTCCTACCATCCTAACGTAGACTAAGGGTTTGTCTTTATCTTGTTTCCGTGTTCGATAGGCCTTTAATGCTTATTCTTGCGTGCCTTTATATTCCTTTAATTTGCGTGCGGGGCTCTTACTTAGCTCCTCTTTGTTGGCTAAATCTCTCTCCTCGTTGTGTAAAGATATTTATTAAATTCGCTTGCGTAGTTTTGTCTAACCATCCGTAAAGGCTAAATTTTTGTTATGCGCTTCCGTCTCGTTCCTAATATTCTGTTCCTTTATTGGGGTAGCGTTTTCCTATTAAATCTGGCCAGTGGTCCAGTTTATCCAAGGGTTAGTTCTTCTTAACTAAGGTATTCCTAAGATTAGCTTATATGTCGCTAAACCTGTAATGTCGAGAGATATTAGTTTAAGTCTTTCCTGTATTAGGATAGGTAGATAATTAGTCTTTTTGTTAACTATTCCGTCGTCGTAAGATACGGCGTCTTCTTTAAAGGTATTAAGTCGATATAGTTCCTCTTTCTTATGCTATGGTATCTTATGCTTGTTAATAAATAATGCGGCCACGTAGTTCCCTTAGGCTCCGCTATCGATTATAGCCATAGTTATAATTCCGTTAAATCGTACGGGGACTTTAAACAATAATTCACTTTATTCCTTTGTTATTTCCCCTAAGAGTTTGTTGTCGTTTGCTGTAGCCCACTATTGCTCCTTTAACAGTAGCTGTTCTCGTTTTTTGTCTCGTCGTAGTCGTTTGGAATTTCTTCTTCTTTGCCTTATCTTTAAAGGTCTTGGTTATAGTGCTAATCGAGTAGCTTGTTTTCTTTGTACACTTTACAAAAGGGGTGTTCGCAATCTTCCTATGCCCTTGTCGTTCGTAGGCATTTAACGGGATAGTTTAGACTTAATCCTACAACTGCGTATCGTTTATCGTAGTTGTATGCTGCCATCTCCTAGTGTTTAAGGTTCGCCTTGAATAAGGGTGTTGTAATAGGATTGTTTCTATACCGTCTTGGGTAAAAGTCGTTTGCTTGCTTTATCCTTTCGTGTAGATAGCAGTGGTCGGTAATGCAGCCGAACCATGCTAACCATGCGTGCTCGTCGGTGCCAATGCTAATCATTCGATGGTCTCTTTCGACTAGTGTTAAAGGGTCTTGTTGCTAAAACCTCTTTCTTTTATAGCCCCTAAGTCCTATAATCGCAAGGCTGGTTTAATCGGTGTTAGGCGCTAGCGCTACTTTGTTTCCCGTATACATGTTAGAGTCCTCTGGTTGCGCAGGTACTAGAATTTAGGTTCTAAGTTAAAGTTTAAGCTCTTTTGTTTAGATCGTGTGTTTTGTCGTAGTTTAGAGTTCCTTTACTCCTGGGTGTTAACTGCGTTCTTCTTTTAACAGTTTCGATCGCTTCCTTACAGCTAGGGTCTTCTTGCCTTTAGGTGCCTTAGGATACTATCCGCTAATAGCTTTTTCTGCGTCGTGCAGTTAATAGAGTTCGTTGTAACAGCCAAACTAATGCTGCAGCTTGTGCTAAGGATGGTCCTAATCTTTTCCAATTATTACTAGGTCGTTATCTAAAGTGATTTTTTATACTGCGTTAACCTCTTTCTATCCTTTGTTTCTAAGTACCGGTTGCTATTTAAGTTGCTTCCTCTTAGGTTGTTTGCAGTTGCGCGCATAGTGCTTTGTCTTGCCGCAATTGTAGCATTCAAAGGTCTTTGTCTTCTGCATCCCTGGTTTGTTCTTTCGTTAAGCCGTATCGAGTTCCATAGGTCCAAGTGTAGTGTTGTACGCTGTGGCCTTAGGGTAGTACACCTTTTTCCTAGTGTTGGCTTCGTAAGTAAGAGTGCTTCGCCAGTTGTTACTGTTATCGTTTTTCTTTCTCTCTATCCGTCGTTCGAATAGTTAATTGTCGATGCGTACGGCTATAGTGATAAATGCTGACAGTTCGTCCGGTCTTTCCAATTTAGCAAGTTTATCCTTTACTTCTTCCTTAAGTCCTATGTAAAACTAGTTTATCAAGGGTTTATCATCCTAGCCCAGCTGTAATAATATCTGCCTAAAGGTCGCGGCATATTCCGATGTAAATGTCTTTTGTTTACATCTTATAAGTTCTCTTTCTTTCGTTCGGTCTTTATCTAGGTCTCTAAAGATGTCCTTTAAGGATTGTTTAAAGCTGTTAAAGTCTTTAAATACCTTCTAAGTATTATCGTCTCTATTATCTTGGTTATTGTCCAGGTAGTCTCGAATAATAGGTTCTATCCAGTTAAGAGGGTCTCCTATTATGCACTAAAAGGCAAAGAGGATCTTTTCCTCGTCTCCCGAGAACTGTTCGTCATAGTATCGATAGTAGGTCTTGCATTTAGTGATAAATCCTTTAAGTGTGCCCTTAGTCCCATCGTATAGTGTTGGCAAATTCATTTTATAGTCTTTTTTCTTAACACTGTAAGTTTTGTTAACCTGTTCCTTAAGTTCCTTAACTTTTGTTGCATGTTGTTTGAATTCCGTCTTGCTGGCTTTAGTCAGCTTGACGATTGTTGCCTTCTAATCCTCGATCAGTTGTTGAATCCGAATGTTCCATTCCTCTTGCGTCATGTTGGGCGCAGTTGCCTTAGTAAATGGTCTTAGAGTAGCCATTGCGTAGCCTTCGTATTGTATAGCAGGTGGCGTCAACCTTACTATACAAGAGCAATTAAAATGTTATAAACCACACTATTTCCTCAGTAATAAACCTGGTGGTGTTAAGGGGTTTATGTAAGTAGGCAGGTTAAGGCCGCTTCGTGTACAATACGTGTAGGCAGATCTCTATTGTGCGTTGTTGTCGTTCTTTTAATGTGGCATAAGGCAGCGAGGCCTATTCAAGTGTTAAGACTAAATACTTAGATTGATTGCTGAAGAGCTGTAAGAAGGAGAGTTTTATCTAGGTGGTAGGGACTGTTGTCTTATATACACAAGTGCTTCTTCTATTTCTTCCTTAGATCACTTGGATTATTAGATGATCCTAGTAATCCTGGCCTTGGATTATTTGGATTATTAGATGATCCTAATGATCCTTATCTGTTATCGTCTGGTTACGTGGTCCAGATCACTTCTTAGTAATCTTGTGTAGGGTTATTCTTCTTGTCACGTGATCTCTAGACCGCCTGTGCTCCTATTGGTCTGTGTGCATTCTGCCGTGTGGAGTGGTTCTGCTTCTTCTTCCGCTTGCTATGTGATGTGGTTATTACATTAAGGTCCGCCTTAAATAAGGGTGTTGTAATAGGATTGTTTCCGTACCGTCTTAGGTAGAAGTCGTTTGCTTGCTTTATTCTTTTGTGCAGATAGTAGTGGTTAGTAATGCAGCCGAACCATGCTAACTATACGTGCTTGTCGGTGCTAATGCTAATTATTCGATGGTTTCCTTTAACTAGTGTTAAAGGGTTTTGTTGCTAAAACCTTTTTTTTTTATAGCCCTTAAGTCCTATAATCGCAAGGCTGGTTTAATCGGTGTTAGGCGCTAGCGCTACTTCGTTTCCCGTATACATGTTAAAGTCCTCTAGTTGCGCAGGTACTAGAATTCGGGTTTTAAGTTAAAGTTTAAGCTCCTTTGTTTAAATTGTGTGTTTTGTTGTAGTTTAGAGTTCCTTTACTCTTAGGTGTTAACTGCGTTCTTCTTTTAACAGTTTTAATCGCTCCCCTACAGCTAGGGTCTTCTTGCCTTTAGGTGCTTTAAGATACTATCCGCTAATAGCCTTTTTTGCGTTATATAGTTAACAAAGTTCGTTGTAACAGCCAGACTAATGCTGCAGCTTGTGCTAAGGATAGTCCTAATCTTTTCCAATTATTACTAAGTCGTTATCTAGAGTGATTTTTTGTGCTACGTTAACCTTTTTCTATCCTTTGTTTCTAGGTATCGGTTGCTATTCGAGTTGCTTCCTCTTAGGTTGTTTGCAGTTGCGCGTATAGTGCCTTATTTTGCTGCAATTGTAGCATTTAAAGGTCCTTATCTTTTGCATTCCTGGTTTGTTCTTTCGTTAAGCCGTATCGAGTTTTATAGGTTTAAGTGTAGTATTATACGCTGTAGCCTTAGGGTAGTACACCTTTTTCCTAGTATTAGCTCCGTAAGTAAGAGTGCTTCGCCAGTTGTTACTGTTATCGTTTTTCTTTCTCTCTATCCGTTATTTAAATAGTTAATTGTTAATGCGTACGGCTATAGTAATAAATGCTAACAGTTTGTCTAGTCTTTTTAATTTAGCAAGTTTATCCTTTACTTCTTCCTTAAGTCCTATGTAAAACTAGTTTATTAAGGGTTTATTATCCTAGCCCAGCTATAATAATATTTGCCTAAAGGTTGCGGCATACTTCGATATAAATATCTTTTATTTACATCTTATAAGTTCTCTTTCTTTCGTTCGGTCTTTATCTAGGTCTTTAAAGATGTCCTTTAAGGATTGTTTAAAGCTGTTAAAGTCTTTAAATACCTTCTAAGTATTATCGTCTCTATTGTCTTAGTTGTTGTCTAAGTAGTCTCGAATAATAGGTTTTATCCAGTTAAAAGGGTCTCCTATTATACACTAAAAGGCGAAGAGGATCTTTTCCTTATCTCCTAGAAACTGTTCGTTATAGTGTCGATAGTAGGTTTTGCATTTAGTGATAAATCCTTTAAGTGTGCCCTTAGCCCTATTGTATAGTGTTGGCAGATTTATTTTATAGTCCTTTTTCTTAACACTGTAAGTTTTATTAACCTATTCCTTAAGTTCCTTAACTTCTATTACATATCGTTTAAATTCCGTCTTGCTAGCTTTAGTCAGCTTAACGATTGTTGCCTTCTAATCCTCGATTAGTTGTTAAATCCGAATGTTCCATTCCTCTTGCGTTATGTTAGGCGCAGTTGCCTTAGTGGATAGTCTTAGAGTAGCCATTGCATAGCCTTCGTATTATACAGTAAGTAGCGTCAACCTTACTATACAAGAGCAATTAAAATGTTATAAACCACACTATTTCCTTAGTAATAAACCTAGTAGTGTTAAGGGGTTTATGTAAGTAGGCAGGTTAAGGCCGCTTCGTATACAATACGTGTAGGCAAATCTTTATTGTGCGTTATTGTCGTTCTTTTAATGTAGCATAAGGCAGCGAGGCCTATTTAGGTGTTAAGACTAAATACTTAGATTAATTGCTAAAGAGCTGTAAAAAGGAGAGTACTATCTAGGTAGTAGGGACTGTAGTCTTATATATACGAGTGCTTCCTCTACCTCTTCCTTAAATTACCCTTAATCACCGTAGTAATAGTAATCGCTTCCTAATCACCGTAATCGCAGTAATCACCGTAATCACTCCTAGTTATATAATTAAGAAGTAATCACCGTAATCGCAGTAATTACCGTGATTACTCCTGGTCATGTAATCGGGATTACTTCTTAGTAATCCTGTGTAGGATCGCTTGTCCTTGTCACATAATCTCTAGACCGCCTGTGCTTCTATTGGTCCGTGTGCATTCTGCCGTGTGGAGCTTGTCTGGCTTCTTCTCTTGCCGTGTAATGTGGTCATCACACTAGAGTACTGCCACTGCACACCGCTCTAGTGAATATATATCCACGAAGAATCCTGCATCCGAAACGTAGCTCTTTAAGCTACGCCTTCGTTAACAACCTAACCCTGCCTGCACCTCTGTAAAAGACTAGCCATTCTAAATATACCTTTCTGTCTCGAATCCCGGCCCCGCCTACCTGTCCGCCTGCCCGTCCGTAACACTACGTAGCTCCTTCCTATAGGCGCCGCCGAGATGCTTAAACCGCTTTCCCCTTTAGTTATACCCTTAAGCGTTAACGAGTATGCTCGCTACTCTGCAGACTACCCGGATGAATGGTTCGAATACTTTAGCGCGATATACACCCGAATTTAGGTGTAGGGAAAGGAATTGGCTTCCCTTTACGCTTAAATTTAAGAACAGAGAGATAATCTAACTGCTGTTTGCAGGCAAGCTATACTTTTGCAGACGCAGCTTAGCTAGTTCTAGGCTAAAGCTACGAAGGCTAAGATTAAAGCTGCTGTGGCAACTTGGCTTGCTACACTCTTTGTACCAACCCTGTCCTTTGCTTAATCGATTCCTTCCGTTGTATATACCCCGGAAGACCTAGTATAAATTCCGGACCCTGCCGCTACCCTTAAACGCCTCCCAACTCGCCTCTTTAAACGACTGCCGGACTTTAACAAGTTTAATAGAACCGCCTCTAACCTTCGCCGCTTTATAACCTAAATCCGACGGAAACTAACTGTAAACCGCGACCGTTACCTAACGCTTGCTGCCTGCGTAGCTTACATTTTTAACCGCTTAAGAGGCGTTGCTTACGCTTAAGTACTGCCATACCTTAAAGACCTAATCTGTATAACGGACTTTAAACAAATCTTAACGCTTTTAAATAAAGCGTACGGAGATTTAAACCGTATTAACTGGGCTTAGAAAGACTTATACCGACTACGGCAAAACAATAAGGACTTTAACGCTTACCTAGCCGAGTTTTAACGTCTAGCCCTAGAAGGAGAGATAGAAGAGTCTAGTCTCTCTCCCCTTTTAAAAAACAGCCTATCTTAGGAGCTTTAAAACATGCTTCTTTACAACATTCTGCTATCCTTTAAATTCGCCGCGTTTACTTCCTTTTTATAAGACTTAGATAGCCGCTAACGCCGATACAACGCCTAGACTACAAGGCGCAGCCTGCGCTTTAAACCTTCCGCTAGCCGGTTGCCGGCATAAAGCTTAACTCCGAATTAAACTAATGCCGCCGCACCCCTCCCTAACCTTAACGCTATAAACCTATCCTACTAGCGCCGTACTAACCGTTAGGCAAATAGGGAATGTTTCTGTTGCAGATCTAAGGATTACTTAGTCGCTTAATGCCTTTGCCCTAATACCTGCTAACTCCGTTTAGCCTACCTGCCACACTCTGTTTCTTCGTCCCGCTCTTTCCGCTTCCGTCGCCGCTACCGCTTACCTTCTTCGTCCCGGTTCGACTACTTTAGCCGCTCGTTGAAAAAAGGAGCCTACCTAGATTAAGTCGCGTTTAGGGGGAATCCTCTTGCGTAATTACAATTACACGCCTTTATATTTTTACCGCCGCCGCTTATAGACTCCTTATTAAAGAGGAATATAACTAGCGCTTAAATCTTATAATCCTTCTTGCGGAGCTGTCTTTAAGGGACCGCCTGCTTTCTACGTACGCCTTCGCCGACTGTAGTGCTAAGGGCAAGGCCTTTATCGACTTTGCCTAAGCGTCTTAACACTAACTACTAACGTACCCGCTTTGTTCTTTATTTAAGATTAAGGTTTTTAACGGAAGGTTTGCTAAGGCCGGCTAATGCACGCACTACGTCTATGCTTACCTTTGCATTAACGACTACTGCTAAAAGAACGTCTTATTTTTTATTACACAACTAGCCTATTACCTAATCGTATTAGGTATGCCGTGGCTAAAGCAGCACAACTTAACCGTCCGTTTTGCTAAGCACTTTATTACCTTTAATAGCGAATATTGCCGCTACTACTATAACGTCTTAGGACGGCTAGAGAAGCTTTTGGCCCTCTACGACATTCCTTAAGAGACCGACCCCGCAACCTGCCGGCCCGACCCGTAGCACTCCGCTATATAAACGTTACCCCGATCTTAAAGAAAGGCGCCGCAGCCTACGCCTGCCGCGCTAACTGCTGTCTGTTTATCTTTATATTAGAAGAGATTAACTGCGTTTTAGACTCGCCTAAAATAACCGAGGCCTACTTTATACGCTTGCCGGCCAAGTTAGCTAACTTTGCTAACGTCTTTTTGCCTTGCAAAGCTAAAAAGCTGCCTTTATACCGACCTATAACCACTACATCCCTTTAATAAAGGACGCCGCTTTACCCTTCGGCCCGCTATACTCTATATCCTGCAACAAGCTCCAAGCACTTTAGAAGTAGCTTAATAAAAACCTCTAGAAAGGATTTATCCGCCCTAGCTTGTCCCTTATTACTTTCCTTATCTTGTTTGTTAAAAAGTCCGACGGCAGACTCCGATTCTACGTTAACTACCGTGCCTTAAACGCTGTTACTATTAAGGACCGATACCCGCTTCCGTTAATTAAGGAGACCTTAAACAACCTGTTTAAAATGCGTTACTTCTTAAAAATCAATATTATCTCGGCATTTAACAACCTCCGCATAACGGAAGGAGAAGAGTACCTAACTGCCTTCCGTACCCGCTTTAGACTCTTTAAGAGTTTAGTAATGCCGTTTAGCTTAATAAGAGCCCCGTTTTTATTCTAGCGGTATATTAATTCTTTCCTTTAAGAATACTTAGACCTATTCTGCACTGCCTTTCTAGACGATATCCTGATTTATAGCCGCACCCGAGAAGAATATACCGAACATGTTTGCGCTATACTTAAACGCCTCCGCTAAGCTGGCCTATATGCGAAAGCCTTAAAATGCGAATTCTACTGCACTAAAACAAAGTTTCTTAGCTTAATTGTCGGCCGCGACGGCATCCGCATAGACCCTGCGAAGGTCGCCACCGTCCGCTAATAGCCGACCCCCGACTGCCTAACTAATGTGCAAGCCTTCCTCGGCTTCAGCAACTTTTACCGCCGCTTTATCCGCGACTTCTTAGGCCTAGTAGCCCCCCTAACCCGCCTTACAAAGAAAAATATTCCGTTCCTCTAAGACTCTACCTGCGAGTCTGCCTTTTAAACCTTAAAAGACTACTTTTCTACTGCCTTAGTACTAGCCTATTTTAACTAGGATAAGGATATAATCCTTAAAACTAATGCTTCCGACTACGTCTTCGCCGGTGTTATATCTTAGTACGATAATAATAGCATCCTTCGTCCTATTGCCTTTTACTTAAAGAAACACTTTGTAGCCGAATATAATTATAAAATCTACAATAAAAAACTTTTAGCTATTATTAGATGTTTTAAAGAATAGCGTCTTAAGTTTAAAAAAGCACCCTTGCTTATTAAAGTTATTACTAACCACCGCAACCTAGAATACTTTATATCGACGAAGCAGCTAAACCGTCGTTAAGCTCGCTAGTTTAAATTCTTATCCCGTTTTAACTTCCGAATTTTCTACCGTCCCGGCAAACAAGGCAGCAAGCCGGATACCCTTACACAAAGGTTAGGAGACCTCCTTAAAAAGGGGGATAAAAGACTCCTACACTAAAGCCAGACCGTCCTAAAGTTACACAACCTGCCACCTGTAATAACCACATCACACGGCAAGCAAAAGAAGCCAAACAGCTCCACACGGCAGAAAACACATAGACCAATGGGAATACAAGCGGTCTGGAGATCACGTAACAAGAAGAGTAATCCTGCACGAGATTACTAAGAGTAATCCCGATCACGTAACGATAACGGATAAGGATCGAAGACTCAAAGCATCGAGCCATCGAGCTAGGAAGAGATGGAAGAAGCACTTGTGTATATAAGACTACAGTCCCTACCACCTAGATAGTACTCTCCTTCTTACAGCTCTTTAGCAATCAATCTAAGTATTCAGTCTTAACACCTAAATAGGCCTCGCCGCCTTATGCTACATTAAAAGAACGATAACAACGCATAACAAAGATCTGCCTACACGTATTGTACACAAAGCGGCCTTAACCTGCCTACTTATATAAACCCCTTAACACTACCAGGTTTATTACTAAGGAAATAGTGTGGTTTATAATATTTTAATTGCTCTTATATAGTAAGGTTAACGCTACTTACTATACAATACAAAGGCTACGCAATAGCTACTCTAAGACTATCCACTAAGGCAACTGCGCCTAATATAACGCAAGAGGAATAGAACATTTAGATTTAACAACTAATCGAGGATTAGAAGGCAATAATCGTTAAGCTAACTAAAGCTAGCAAGACGGAATTTAAACGATATGCAATAAAAGTTAAGGAACTTAAAGAACAGGTTAATAAAACTTATAGTGTTAAGAAAAAGAACTATAAAATAAATCTGCTAACACTATATAATAGGACTAAGGGCATACTTAAAGGATTTATTACTAAATATAAAACCTACTATCGACACTATAACGACCAGTTTTTAAGAGACGAGGAAAAGATCCTCTTTGCCTCTTAGTGCATAATAGGAGACCCTTTTAACTAGATAAAACCTATTATTCGAGACTACTTAAATAACGACTAAGATAATAAAGACGATAATACCTAAAAGGTATTTAAAGACTTTAATAGCTTTAAACAATCCTTAAAGGATATCTTTAAAGACCTAGACGAAGACCGGACAAAAGAAAGAGAACTTATAAAATGTAAATAAAAGATATCTGTAAGGATCCAGCCCAATAGGAGAAGTCGCTGTTGGGTGAATCAAACTGGTTGAAAACTAAGCTAAAGAAGAAGAAAGATATCAATACAAACAGGCCTGCTTCCTCTCTTCTTATATACACAAGTGCTTCTTCCATCTCTTCCTTAGATCACCTTTAATCACCGTGGTAATAGTAATCACTCCTAATCACCGTAATCACAGTAATCACCGTAATCACTCCTAATCACCCTTAATTACCGTGGTAATAGTGATCACTCCTAATCACCCTTAATTACCGTAGTAATAGTAATCACTCCTAATCACCGTAATCACAGTAATCACCGTGGTAATAGTAATCACTCCTAATCACCGTAATCACAGTAATCACCGTTGTGATAGTGATCACCCCTAATCACCGTAATCACAGTAATCACCGTGATCACTCCTGGTCATGTAATCGGGATCACTCTCAGTAATCCTGTGTAGGATCGCTTGTCCTTGTCACGTGATCTCCAGACCGCTCGTGCTCCCATTGGTCCGTGGCAGCGCGTGCGCAAGATGGGCGCAATGTGCCAATTGGCGTGCGCCCAATTAGGTTTGGTCGGGTCGCGCGGCAGGCCACGTGACACGGCCTACTGGTTGTTCCGAGCCGAGGGCAGGGCCGAGGACTTACACCGGGCCATAGCCCGTCACAATATCTACATTAAAGTATGCTGCAACCTTTAGGCAGATATTATTATAGCTAGGCTAGAATAATAAGCCTTTAATAAACTAGTTTTATATAAAACTTAAGGAAGAAGTAAAGGATAAACTTGCTAAATTAGAAAGACTAGACGAACTGTTAGCATTTATTACTATAGCCGTACGCATCGATAATTAACTATTTAAACGACGGATAGAGAGAAAGAAAAACGATAACAGTAACAACTAGCGAAGCACTCTTACTTACGAAGCTAATACTAAGAAAAAGGTATACTACCTTAAGGCTACAGCGTACAACACTACACCTAAACCTATAAAACTCGATACGGCTTAACGAAAAAATAAACTAGGGATGTAGAAGATAAGGACCTTCGAATGCTACAATTGCAGCAAGATAAGACACTATGCGCGCAACTGCAAACAACTTAAGAGGAAGTAACTTGAATAGCAACCGGTACTTAGAAACAAAGGATAGAAAGAGGTTAACGTAGCACGAAAAATTATTCTAAATAACGACTTAGTAATAATTAGAAAAGATTAAGACTATCCTTAATACAAGCTGCAGCATTAGTTTAGCTGTTACGACAAACTTTGTTAACTGCATAACGTAGAAAAAGCCATCTGTAGATAGTATCTTAAGGCACCTAGAGGTAAGAAGACCCTAGCTATAAAGAAGCGATTAAAACTGTTAAAAGAAAAACGCAAACAATACCTAGAAGTAGAGGAACTCTAAACTATAACAAAACATACGATTTAAACAAAAGAGCTTAAACTTTAACTTAAAACCCGAATTTTAGTACCTGCGCAACTAAAGGACTCTAACATGTATACGGGAAACGAAGTAGCGCTAGCGCCTAACACCGATTAAACTAGCCTTGCGATTATAGGACTTAGGGGCTATAAAAGAAAGAGGTTTTAGCAATAAAACCCTTTAACACTAGTTAAAGGAGACTATCGAATAATTAGCATTAGCACCGACGAGCACGCATGGTGAGCATAGTTTGGCTGCATTACCGACTACTACTATTTACATAAAAGAATAAAGCAAGCAAACGACTTTTACCTAAAACGGTATAGAAACAATCCTGTTATAACACCCTTATTTAAGGCGGACCTTAAACACTAAAAGATAGCAGCATACAACTATAATAGATAATACGCAGTTATAGGATTAAATCTAAATTATCCCGTTAAATGCCTATAAACGACAAAGGCATAGGAAGATTGCAAACACCCCTTTTGCAAAGTGTATAAAGAAAACAAGCTACTCGATTAGCACTATAACTAAGACCTTTAAAGACAAGGTAAAGAAGAAGAAATTCTAAACGACTACAATAAGATAAAAAACAGGAATAGCTACTATTAAAGGAGCAATAGTAGGCTACAGCAAACGATAATAAACTCTTAAAGGAAATAACAAAGGAACAAAGTAAATTATTGTTTAAAGTCTCCGTACAATTTAACGGAATTACAACTTACTAAAAAAAAACAGCAAAGACTTAACGAATATCCCACCGAAATACAGGAAATTTAGCAAACTATTTTAAGACAAGTTGGAAACAAGACTACTAAAACACAGCATTTAAGACTACAAGATACTATTAAAAAAAGGAACCAATCCTAGATTTAACCGAATCTATAAGCTAAACGAAGAACAGCTTAAGGCACTTAGGAAGTACCTTACAGAAAATCTTAACAAAGGATACATTTAAAGATCTACGTTACTAGCAAGATATCCACTCCTATTTATACTTAAGAAGAACGGAAAGCTAAGACTATGCATAAACTACAAACAACTTAACGATATTACTATTAAGAATCGTTACCTATTACCCTTTATCTAAAAGCTGCGCGGAAGACTCTAAAAGGCAAAATAGTTTACAGTATTAAATCTTAAAGAAGCCTACAATCTTATACGAATAAAGGAAGGAGAAGAATAGAAAACAGCGTTTTAAACACGCTACAAACACTATAAGTACTTAGTTATACCTTTTAAACTAACAAACGCGCTAGCATTATTCTAAGAAATAATTAATTAAGTATTACGCAAACACTTAGACGATTTCGTAATTGCATACCTTAACGATATATTAATCTACTCGGAAACCCTTGAACAATATAAGGAGCATGTAACGAAAATACTGTAAAAGCTGCAAGACGCAAACCTTTTAGTTAAACCAAAGAAAAGCAGGTTTTACACCTAAGAAGTCGACTATTTAGGATTTATAATCACACTAGGACAAATCTACATGTAGAAATCGAAGATTAAAGCTATTAAAACTTAGCCTACACCTACAAGTACTATGGAAGTTAAAGGATTTCTAGGATTTACTAACTTTTACAGATAATTTATTAAAAGCTATAGCAACATTGCAAGACTACTTACAAAACTTACGGAAAAGGACAAAACATTTAAATAAACTAACAAAGAACAAACAGCTTTTAATAAAATTAAAGACCTTATTATACAAGAACCAGTATTAATAAAGGCAGACCCAAAAAAGGAATACGAAATCGAAACAAATGCATTAGACTTTGCAATTAGAAGACAGTTAGGCTAAAGAGATAGGAACGAAAAGCTACACCTAGTAGCCTTCTTCTTAAGAAAACTTACTAAACCTAAACTTAACTACCCAATCTACAACAAAGAACTTATAGCCATTATCTACGCATTCTAAGACTGGCAGCACCACCTAATCGGAGTAAGATACGAGATTAAAGTATACATAAACCATAAGAATCTAACACAGTTTACAACTACTAAGGTCCTTAACAAAAGATAGACTAAATAGGCGGAATTCTTGTTGCAATTTAACTTTTGCATTACGTATTAAAAAGGATCGGAAAACAGCAAGGCTAACGCACTTAGTAAACGTGTAAACTATTAATAAGACATACTACTAAAAGCACAAACGATACTTTAAATTACAGTAAAAGGAGATCTTACTATAGGAAAGAAACTTTTAGCAGCATACCGAATACTAGCAGACAATGAATGGCTAAAAGACCTTGCAAAGGCACAACGAAACATAACTACGGAAGAATAAAATTAAACAACACAAAACATAAACGATAAACTTTAGAAGTACAACAACAAAACCTACGTACTACGGGCACTTTAAGAAAGGCTAATTTAGCAACTCTATAAAGCCCTAGCCTACAAACATTAGGGAATTAAAGCAACGATAAATAGGATTAGACGAACCTATAACTTCCTTAGAATTAAAAAGAAAATCAAACAAACATTGGTAAAATGCAATATGTGTAAGAAAACTAAGACGGAAAGATACAAACCTTATAGATTACTTAAACTACTATTAATTCCAATACAAGCATAAGGATTAATTAGTCTTAACTTTATTACTAAGCTACTACTATTAAAGGAACCTTTAACTAAAACCTCTTACAATAGCATACTAGTAATAGTAGACAAACTTACAAAGTATTTATACTTTATTCCGTATAAGGAAGCTAGCAACGCAAAAGAACTTGCGTATACATTTCTACGAAACATTATTAGTTAATACGGTCTACCAAACGAAATAGTATTAAACAAAGACAAGCTATTTACATCGAACTTTTAGAAATTACTTACAGCACGACTCGGAACAAAACACAGATTATCCACGGCTTACCACTTATAGACAGATAAATAGACAGAACGACTTAACTAAATACTAGAACAATACCTTCGATGCTACGTTAACTAACCATAAGACGATTAGGTTAAATGGCTACCGCTAGCACAGATAAGGAGACTAATTATCTACCCATCCTAATATAGGAAAGACTTAAACTAATATCTTTTAATATTATAGGTTTAGCGATATATAAGCTAATCTTAGGAATACCTTAGTTAAGAAGAACTAACCCTTAAATAGACTAGACTACTAGCTAGATTTAATAGAAAAACCCTACCCTAATAAAGGAACAGAATATTAGGAATAAGACGGAAGCGCATAACAGAAATTTAGCCTTTACGGATGGTTAGACAGAACTACGCAAGCGAATTTAACAAATATCTCTACACAATAAGGAGAGAGATTTAGCTAACGGAAAGGAGCTAAGCAAAAGCTTTGCGCGCAAATTAAAAGAATATAAAAGCACGCAAGAATAAGCACTAAAGGCTTATTAAATATAAAAACAAGATAAGGATAAACCCTTAGTCTACGTTAGGATAGTAGGAAACGCCACTAAAGAAAACAGCAAAGATTTAACAAACATCCTACCAGAATATAGAAAATTTAGCAAACTGTTTTAAGATAAGTTAGAAATAGGATTACCGGAACATAGCATTTAAGACCATAAGATACTATTAAAAGAAGGAACTAATCCTAGATTTAACCGGATTTACAAGCTAAACGAAGAATAGCTTAAGGCACTTAGGGAGTACCTTACAGAAAATCTTAATAAAGAATATATCTAAAGATCTACGTTACTAGCAAAATATTTACTCATATTTATACCTAAGAAGAACAGAAAGCTAAGACTATGCATAGACTACAAACAACTTAACGATATTACTATTAAGAATCGTTACTTATTGCCTCTTATCTGGAAACTACGCAGAAGACTCTAAAAGGCAAAATAGTTTATAACATTAATCTTAAAAGAGCCTACAACCTTATACGAATAAAAGAAGGAGAAGAATAAAAAACAGCGTTTTAAACACGCTACAAACACTACAAGTACTTAGTTATGCCTTTCGCTTTAACGAACGCACTAGCATTAGTCTAAAAAATAATTAATTAGGTATTGCGTAAACACTTAGACGATTTTGTAATTGCATACCTCGACGATATATTAATCTACTCGGAAACCCTTAAACAATACAAGGAGCATGTAACGAAAATACTGTAAAAGCTGTAAAATGCAAACCTTTTAGTTAAACTAAAAAAAAGCAGGTTTTACACTTAAAAAGTTAACTATTTAAGATTTACAATTACACTAAGACAAATCTACATGCAAAAATCGAAGATTAAAGCTATTAAAACTTAGCCTACACTTACGAGTACTATAAAAGTTAAAGGATTTTTAAGATTTACTAACTTTTACAAATAATTTATTAAAAGCTACAGCAACATTGCAAGACTACTTACGGAACTTACGGGAAAGGATAAGAAATTTAAATAAACTAATAAAGAATAAACAGCTTTTAATAAAATTAAAGACCTTATTATATAAGAACTAGTATTAATAAAGGCAAACCTAAACAAGGAATATAAAATTAAAACAAATGTATTAAACTTTGCAATTAAAGGACAGTTAGGCTAAAGAGATAGGAACGGAAAGCTGCACCTAATAGCCTTCTTCTTAAGAAAACTTACCGGATATAAACTTAACTACTTAATCTATAATAAAGAACTTATAGCAATTACCTACGCATTCTAAGACTAGCAGCACTACTTAATCAGAGCAAAACATAAGATTAAAGTATATACAGACTATAAGAATCTAACACAGTTTACAACTACTAAGGTCCTTAACAAAAAAAAGACTAAATAGGCGGAATTCTTATTGCAATTTAACTTTCGCATTACGTACTAAAAAGGATCGAAAAACAGCAAGGCTAACGCACTTAGTAAACGCGTAGACTATTAATAAAATATACTACTAAAAGTATAAACAATACTCTAAGTTACAGTAAAAGGAGATCTTATTATAGGAAAGAAACTTTTAGCAGTATACCGAATACTAGCAGATAACAAATAGCTAAAAAGCCTTGTAAAGGCATAACGGAATATAACAACGGAAGAATAAAATTAAACAATATAAAATACAAACGATAAACTTTAGAAGTATAACAATAAAACCTACGTACTACGGGCACTTTAAGAAAAGCTAATTTAGCAACTCTATAAAGCCCTAGCCTACAAACATTAAGGAATTAAAGCAACGATAAATAAGATTAGACAAACTTACAACTTCCTTAGAATTAAAAAGAAAATCGAATAAACACTGGCAAAATGCAATACGTGTAAAAAAACTAAGACGGAAAGATACAAACCTTATAGATTACTTAAACTACTACTAATTTTAACACAAGTATAAGGATTATTTAGTCTCGACTTTATTACTAAGCTACTATTATCGAAGGAACCTTTAACTAAACCTCTTACAATAGCATACTAGTAATAGTAGATAAACTTATAAAGTATTTATACTTTATTCCGTATAAAAAAGCCAGCAACGCAAAAAAACTTACGTATACATTTCTATAAAACATTATTAGTTAACACGGTTTACTAGATAAAATAGTATTAAATAAAGACAAGCCATTTACATCGAACTTTTAGAAATTACTTACAGCATAACTCGGAATAAAACACAGATTATCTACGGCTTACTACTTGCAAACAAATAGATAAATAAAATCGACATCGTCGCAATAAGAGAAAGAATGCAAGAGGAAAAACTTACTTTAAGGATAAAGTATAGAAGGAGGAGGTAATATAATAACTACACTACATAGTAAGCAAAAGAAGAAGCTAGACAAGCTTTACACGGCAGAATGTACACGGACTAATAGGAGCACAGGCGGTCTGGAAATTACGTAATAAGGACAAGCGATCCTATATAGGATTACTAAGAGTAATCCCGATTATATAACTAGGCGATACGGATAAGGACTACGGTAATTACTGTGATTACGGTGATTAAGAGTGATTACTATTACTACAGTAATTAACGGTAATTAGGAGTAATTACTATTACTACGGTAATTAAGGGTAATCTAAGGAAGAGATAGAAGAAGCACTCGTGTATATAAGACTACAGTCCCTACCACTTAGATAGCACTCTCCTTCTTACAGCTCTTTAGCAATTAATTTAAGTATTTAGTCTTAACACCTGAATAGGCCTCGCTGCCTTTTGAAAGAACGATAACAACGCACAATAGAGATTTGCCTATACGTATTGTATACGAAGCAGCCTTAACCTGCCTACTTATATAAACCCCTTGATACTACCAGGTTTATCACTGAGGAAATAGTGTGGTTTATAACACGGTAGTTGTATCTTAGCCGAGAAAAGGTTGTCTTTAAGGAGGTAACTTAGCTAAAACACACGCATGTATAATGCTAGTAAGCTTGCTGATAAGGTTATCCGTTTTGTAAGGATCCAGCCCAATGGGAGAAATCACTGTTGGGTAAATTAAACTGGTTAAAAACTAAACTAAAGAAGAAGAAAGATATCTATGCAAACAGGCCTGCTTCCTTCCTTCTTAAATAACTCTCTCCCTCCCTTCGTAATCCACTAGGTCCTATCTTACTAGCCCCTGCCTCTTGCCCGTATAAGTTACCGGCGGGCATAGGGTGGGGTAGTCCGTAGCTAAGAGGTAGGGGTCTAGGGAGGGGTAGGAGTCTGCGTTAATCGGGGTGTTGCGTCATAGGCTCTCGCGGGATGTGTCACGTGGTGGGTTGCGTGACACGGCCGACTGGTTGTTCCGAGCCGAGGGCGGAGCCGAGGACTTACACCGGGCCATAGCCCATCACAATAATATAAATAAGGTCTTTTTCGGCAGTATATTCCTAGCAAAATAGCGGCAAGCTTTTTGCTACATACTTAGCAAGGCGGCCCTTACCGGCTTAAAGCTTGTAGAACTTGCTTAAGGCTAGGCCTAGTGCGTTGCTGTTTCTTGTTTTTATTATTTCTTAAAGAAAGAGAATATCGGCTTTAAGGGTATTTGCATTGTATAGCGCTGTTTATGCATAGTAGTTAGTTTTATATATATTCTACGAAATAATTACTACTATTAAAAGAACATAAAGGGTAGTTATAGTATATATGTTATAGTTGTAGTATTAAGGCGAGCGGGCGGCGGCTAGCGTCCTATACTGCTAGTAGCTTAAAGCTTAGTAAGGGTAGTCTAGTAGAACGGGCAGGTGTAAAAGTAGGCTAAGTGTAGCCCGCGGCAGTTTAGGTAGTATCTCTCCTCTAAGGTTTTGTTGCAAGCGTAGCTCTTATAGGCTCCTTTGCAGTATGCGCATTAAAGGGGCTTTTAACAGCTACAGGCATAGTAGACCTACGTCTAGCACCGGTAGCAGATTTTCGGCCTAGTATCTTCCTTATACAGGACAGCGCGGTATAGGTTATAGTCTAGCGTAACACTATGCTAGATAAGTAGGGCGGCGTTAGCGTTAGTAGCTACGGTAAGGCATAAGCTGCTTACTATTATCGGTAAACTATCCGTATAGATTATTAAGCGCGCTTAAAGGATTACGCAAAGTGTGTTTAGTTTAGTGCAGAGATCTTAACGGAGTATATTTATCGGTACGCTGCGTATAACAACTTTCAAGCCTATAATTGTTATGTCTGTGTTAAAGGCTTTAGCCTAGGTTGTATCCTTAACAAACTAGCAATTTAATCCGCCTAGAAAGACGATAACGCTATTACCGCTTAAAAGACGTTGTACGCTAACAGCTTTTACACAGTGCCTAGCAGCTAACTTAATAGCTTTAACGATAGTCTTTACTAAACGGCAGTGCTGTTATACGGCTAGTATAAAGAATAACCTCCTTACGTAGCGGTAGATTCGTTGCTATAGCGGATGTAGGGCTAGGGTTGCCGTAGTGTTTAGTTGTTTATTGTAAAAAGGGGTTAGTTTTAAATGCAAAGAGCTTAGCCGCGTATGTAGAGGGTGGGTAGTTAGCGGTAGCCGGCACGGCCGTAGTGGTCGGGGGCGACGCCGTGGTAAGACGGAGCGCCTAGGATATAATCGTATAGAAAAGCCGTTAAAGGATCATGTTAACGGCAGTGCCTACATTGTGGTTCGCCTTGTATACGATCGAGGGGGCGGTGCTAAGGGCGCCTGCGTGGCCGTATAGGATGCCGCAGATCTTAACGACATCTTCGGGGACGTCGGTGGTTAGCGGTGCAGTGTTAGCGGCCGTAGCCGGGGTCCGGAGGGTATAGTGTTGTTTTCCGGCGGCATAAAGGGTGCGGCCGGCGTTTCGGCAGCCGTGCGGCTGCGCTTGGTTAGGGACCGCTGCGGCCCGTCGGAGACGACGATAGCGTCGCTCGTGGGACGGGGGGGGCGGGCTGATGGTTAGTACTAAGCTGTCAGCCGTCGGGGGTCGTGCGCGCTTTGTGGCCGTCGGGTGAGGCAAAGCGGGAGTGCGGCGTTGCCGCGCCGTGGCGGTGCGAAGCGTTCTGGACGCGGCGGCGGGCATGCCAGTGACGGGTGTAGAGAAGGGTGATTCCGGCGATATTTTGCTTGCTTGGTGCGTCGTGGATGATTTATCGTTTATAATTAACTAGGTGTACGCTTAGCACATTTTCCTAAAATCTTTGAAAATGGGACAGAAGTGCGAGGACCTCTTGCAAGAACGAAAAATTTACAAGTAATGTTTTTATATGCTCCATGCCCCCAACCAGCGCAATTCCGGCCAAAGCCCACATTAAATAGAAATCCAAAGTCGCTTTTATGTATTAGTGGTTACAGATATGTAGTCATGTCGTTTACGTCGTAGAATTATGTCGTCAGTTAGGGCTATTCATCCTGGCGGCAACCAACTCGGCCTCTTTTGAGTACCTGCACCGCATCCTGATGTCATAGCCCCATCTGTAAAAAATAAAAGGGAGAGGCGCCGCAGCAAGGGCAAGAAAGGCGGGTAACGATGCGGCCCAGTGAATACCGAGGTTGTGAAACATGTAAGTTGTAAATAGCGGGAATGAGGCACCAAAAAGGGATCGTAGGACGACAGTGGAGGCCATGGCAGATGCTGCAAAGACTGTGTAAGCGTCGACCAAGTACGTCTTGATGGAGATGAACTCCACGACGATACCAACGCCAAATGGCACACCAGCCAGAATGCTGACGATCCAATGGATAGAAGGGTAGTTAGTCCAAGCGAACCAGAAAAGACCGACTGGAATGGCGACAGCACCGACCATGCTTGGAACAAGTCGGACCTCAGGAGGCGCACGCCCCTCCGGCGAGGCGTTTGCAATCTTGATGTAGCGCCTATTGTCGAGCATACAGTAGACACAGCCAATCATCTCGCCAACGGCGATTCCGAGAAAGGCAAGGCCACCAACACCCTCGTTCCAACCGCGCAATTCCTGGTAGACAATGGGGAAGGCCCCGAAGAGCATATACAGTATGCCATAAAGTATAGACATGTAGAGAGAGAAGAGAAGGATGATGGGGTCCCGTATGAGAAAGATGATGGGGCGGGTCAGTGCGACGCGCAGCTCGGTAGCCTTCTGCTGCTTCTGGGTGAGGGGAACACCGTCCGGCCCCAGGGAAATCTCGTTGCCTGCATCAATTGCACTCATATAAACCTTTCCAGTCATGGCAGAGAGCTTGTGGGCACGCTTGCGCAGAAGCAATGGGGTATAGGTCTCGGGGATGCACAATATTGCCAGAATCCAGAGGCTGCCGGAGAACAAGGCGGTCAAGGCTTGGACCCATCGCCATCCGGCGGCTTCGCCCAAGAACCCCCCCACGATGGGACCGAACACCGGCCCCATGAAAGGTGCCATAGCAAACGTGCTCATGGCAACGCCACGCTGCCGAGCGTCGAACATGTCCGCAATGACGCCGGCCGGGTTGGTCAAAGCGGAGGCTCCAAATGTGCCGGAGAAAAAGCGCATGATCAATACAGTTTGGATGTTTGTTGACGCGATGGCGCCAGCGTTGAAGGCCGTGAAGGCGCCGTATGAAACGAACAAGATGATTTGTCGCCCGAACATCTCGCCCAGAGGCGCCCATATCAACGGACCCAGCCCAAAGCCCACGACGTATAGTGACAGTCCCGCTGTAGCCAGCTCCACATTGGTATGCAAGTTTCCGACAACCTGCTCGATGGCTCCAGAGTATGTGGACGACATGAAGGCGGCTGCCAGCGTGATGATGGCTAGTAAACCCGTGTTGAAAGATTTACGCAGCAGTGTCATGTTGTGAGGGTTGCGAGGATCCCCCGGAATCCAAGATATTCGGTAAGGATCGTCCCGTGTTCCTTCACCGGGGTACGTCCAAGTCAAGACCTCGGAGGTAACCATGGCATGGTCGAGGATGTGGCGCCAGTAGGGAACCTTACCCGCTGGTGGTACTGGATCATTGATCTCGACTTTAGCTTCGTCGACAGGGCCGACATTACCGAGTTTTGTGCTTTCGCTATCGGTGCCCGACATGGCTGCGGTTGGCTTACAGTATGCGTGTTGTGAAGGGGAGGGTACGGGAGGTAGTAGAGCTAAGCAGAATAGAACGAAGATAGGAGTCTATGTGTTTAAAGAAATAGAGAACAAGACAAGCCGCATGCGCCGTAAACTTTCGAATACATAAAGAGGCCGAACACTATGTTTTCCACCCGTCGCTCATCGTGGCGAGCAGTAAGGGGTTTATAAAGTGACCCTGCGAGAGCAGCGCATATTACCGTCGGCCTTATTGAATATTTACCTACAAGGACATCGGACTTTCGAGTGGCGTTAATACTACTACGCGATGATGACAACCGGCCTGAGAACATGCGATCAACGGAAGACTGACGCCTATTGCAATGCGTCCTATGCGCTTATTGGCTCGGCATTAGGAGAGCCCAAGCGGGAAATGTCACGTGACTATCTATGGCTGCGCTATATTTCCGAAGGGCCGAAATCGCTCAATGACCGCTTATCGGCGCCGAGCGCAAACGATATTCCCCTTCTGAGTTTCTCCGCAACACGTTGTCTGGTTTCTTTGTATTTAGACCCAGGGGATATCCAGGAATGGAGCACGCATCTCCCTCTGAGTCTTTACTGACATCTGGAGCTGCTGAAGTAACAGCGGTGTCTCCAACCCTCCCCGCCCGAGACGCTGCACGATCGTTGAGCAAGGCTTGCGTGACCTGCCACAACCGCAAGCTTCGGTGCGACGCGTCTGTGGCAGGTATACCATGTTCCCGATGTGTCGAGAAGGGCTGTTCCGAGTCCTGTGCAAGGATAGAGCGCAAAAAACGACGATGGTATGGCTACCTGGATGCGAATATCTGTCACGAATACACCAGTGTTTACGTAAGAACATTAGACTGACACGGCGTCTGGAGCAGGAACCCTGCAAGAGTACAACTGGGTGGCCGTGATAGGAAATCACGTCCGAGCCAGGACTCGGCCGCTTCCCACCATGTCAGCGTAGAGACGATGCCGACCGGATCACATGGTGTTAATGCCAGCTTCCGCCAGAACCTCTTTCAGCTACACACGCCAGCGGCATCCGACCCTAACACAGACGACGTTGGGACGCCAGACAGATCAGAGGGCGCGGCCACCGATATCCAGATCTGCCGTGCCATGATGACTGACGATCCGATCCTGCGCTCTGTAGCCGCCCTTCAGCCGGTCACGTCGGCCGGCCGCGAGCTGGTGCAGTACCATCATAGCCAGCACTACCTGACCATTATCGGCGAGGCCCTCAGCAAGAAAGATAAGCGACATCGCATGACACGAATCGTTCTCGATGGCATGGACGGCAAACGGTCCCGAGCCACCCAGCACCCTATTATCGGTCCTGACGGCAGGCCGGATCCTCTGGCCGGTCTCGACGAAACTGACCGCGAGTATCTGCTCAAGAAGCACGTGCTGGATCTTCCTCCGCGCGATTGTGTGTATGTGGCGTATTGCTAAAGTAACAACGAACGTGTCTCCATGCTAATTGTTTTAGTGAGAGCATCTTCAAGTGCTACTTCGAGTTCGTGTATCCATATGCCCCTGTTCTCGACAAGGTTTCGTTTTTGCGCGACTACTACACGGGCTGCTACTCTGTGTTCCTCGTCCAGGCCGTTCTTTCTAGCGGCTCGCTTTATACTCCCATGTCCGTCATCGTCGCGTGTGGGTTCCGATCGCGGTCTGAGGCCCAGGCTGCCTTCTTCTCTCGGGCCTCCCTGCTATATGACTTCGAGTGCGAGCGACGGAATCTGCGAATGCTGCAGGGCTCTGCTATTTTGGGCTCCACGCCTGGGACATGCGAAATGGATAAGGAGTTTCGGTATTGGTTTTGCAATGCCGTCCGGCTCGCCGTCAAGATGGGCCTTCATCAATGGTGCGCATCAATGTTCTCCGTGCTGCCATTGCCAGAACCAGGCGGACATTCGCGCCAACCGGTTTATTGATCCCCGAAACTGACAATACTTGTAGTGACTTGGCAAACGAAATGCATATCGCTTCATACAGGATTTGCCAACGCATTTGGTGGTTTTTGGTCGTACGTCTTGACTACCCGACATCCATACTTGCCCAACCTACATATCTGACGAGGCCTCCTGTTCCAGAGTCGTGATGTTCTTTTCTCCATTGTAGGGATCCAGAACATGCGCCTTATTGCTGCCGAGAGCAACACTGCACGCCCGCTCACAATAGAAGACTGTGAGCTCGATGAGATCCCGTCCGAGTACAGTCACATCCTAGTGCCAACCTCACAGGAACAAAGGGTATGTTTCATTGAAACCGGCATACTTGCCATTATTGGTAGGACTTCCGCTCTTCTGTTTCCTGGACTATCGCGTTTACACATTTTCTGACGTTGGAGCTAGCCGGGTCTTGCATCTCCAGCCTACAGGACAAGAATCAATGTCACTGCCTTGAAGATTTCTCTTACCCCTTCGGCTCGTGGCGCTCCTCTCTTTTCGAGCGACTGTCTATCACACACGGCCCATCTTTGAACCAGGACATATCTGTCACGGTTCTGCTGGCACAAAGCTATCGTCTTGAGTGTATCATCTTCCGTGTGCTACGTGCATGGATGCAGTCACGGAATCCTGAAAGATACCAGCTGGCGAAGCAGCGACTGCGCAACTCCATGTTTGAACTGGATACCATTATTGGCCGAGCCATGACCAACGGAATGATGAACCAATTTCCTCTGTCATTGTAAGTGGCTTGGTATCTGCGTAGGGGAACCACAGCTAAAGTGCTTAACTATGTACAGTGTGTCGACCATTCCTTCTCTTTTAGCCCTCCACATCGAGATATCTCTGGACGAATCCGAGCCCGAAGTCGTGCGCGTCTTGTCTCGTACCTACACCAATCAGAACATGATGCTGCTGCGCCTCAGTGATTTTCCCATAATCCAACGTACGATACCTGTCTTTGAGTGGGTATTACGGCAAAAGAGCTTCAACATAGTCGACGGCGATCCTGTCGTGGATGCTACTGCATCTTCTCAGCAACCCGTGCAGATGACCAGCAGTGGTGACAGTATCGGCGACTTGGCCAGGGGCCTTCGCTTCAGGGAGTTGAGCCCGGACAATCGCGCAAGGGAGACTTCGCAAGGTCCGGACGAGTGGCTTGAGAACATGATTGGCTTCGATAACCTAGATAACCTGTACTTAACATCTTTCTTATAAGCCCGCCCGTTAACAGTGTCGTATTCGCTATGTATTGTACGAACGGTGCCATTGGAAAATTAAGATTAATCGAACCGAGTTTGAGTTTGTAGAGAGAGGTACGGTATTTGGCATATTGCACTGACTCGGGAAATACGAAACGATTTACCCTACTTTACTGGTACCTTAAGAGGTTAATTTATACGTTGCGGACATAAAGAAGGTACCGTTTAAGTCTCCTTTCTGCACTCGGCCATGTGGTGTTTTTCCTAAAGCTCCTTCGTCTATATCTACTTGTATGAGTGACGATGGGTTTT
Source organism: Grosmannia huntii (assembly GCA_019925595.1). Classification (NCBI taxonomy): domain Eukaryota; kingdom Fungi; phylum Ascomycota; class Sordariomycetes; order Ophiostomatales; family Ophiostomataceae; genus Grosmannia; species Grosmannia huntii. The sequence continues at coordinate 181,878 of JADHKJ010000045.1, forward strand.
ATCGTTTAGAACCCTTTAGTAGGCTTAATTGCGTCTTTCAAAGCGAAATAACTCGCGCGAGAATTTCACAAGATAGGGCTAGTTGGGTTTTGGCTTGATATATACGACAAGCCATGAACGACTGCTACCATGGGTATTCACGAATATTATATGCACGTTTCTAAGACGTTCCGTACAGGTAACATCCCTACGGATATGGGGCTCGTACCACCTAATGCTTAGATGAAATGAAGTTTATGCGACTAAAGACCAGACTACACCGTATATTCTCTAGTGTCAAAATTCTGCCCTACCTTTCATCGTATTGAGTCGCCCATCCAAAACGCACCATGCGGCATACGAGTCGACTACACAGGACATATGCTGCTTTAATGCGGCTCATACGCGGTATAAGCTCGCCAGTGTCCTATTGAAGGCGCCAGGTAACGCGGTATACCACCAGTACGTAAGACGTGTCGTCGGTGATAAAGGTTACATTTAGAAAGAGAACATTGCCTTTCTGTTTGTCAGAAAATATATTATACGAGTGCACAGGCCGTTATTACACCAAGCATCGCGGACCACGGGTTGAATCTCGCAGCCGAGGCTATGTTGCGTTGCTTAACGTCGGGACTAGACGTGCGATTAGGGTGATAATACAACGTGACCTCGGAAGCGAGATTGAATCGAGCTTGCAAGCAACCCCTAAAATCGCAGTCATACAATCAGGTTGCCGCTACACTATTGGCCCGGCGATATGTTTTTACTACAAATAGCCCCCTTTTTATAAAAAATGCCTCGGCGTCCGCCGAAAAATCCACTTATCGCAGCAATTTTTAACTAAAAACAACGGCTGACATGCTGAATAGTATGTGTTGTTACAGTAAGGTTTGCAGGTCCATAGTGTCCAGGGTTTGAAAACCAAGTTCTGCCGAATAGATCATCCCACAGCTAACTAGCGCATCTATTTGGCACGAATTAAAGCACGTATTTTATCTTACGGGTACTTTTCGCCCCCAAAAATTGCAAGTTGGGCTAAGGAATTGGGTATTACTGCTTTGCTAATTGACATGTCGTTCTCTGCCCCGCCTCTCATACTATATTACCCGTAACAAAATCTGTCACATCACTTCCGTATTCCATTCTCATCGCAATCTGCATTCTCAAACATTTCCAACTTCAAGTAACTTCCGTTGTCGGTAGACCATAGAACATTCTGTGTTAAGTTCAGGAACTATTCGAGAGACCCAAATTCTCTCCGATGTTGTTCTCGTAGTCCTCAGGCTTTCCCTCCTGCTCAGATCTTAACTCGTTGCGTGCTGCGATAGCCAAGAACATACCATCCACGATCAACTGAACGACAAAGGTAAAGCCGACAATGTAAAATGCGATGACGCCATTGTAAGCAAATGGACCTCTGTATTGAGTGTGAATCCCAGTAGCCGTGGCGAAGATGATCGGCATGATAATGTTAAAAACGGCGAGTTCTTTTGGGAAGAGAGGTTTCTTGCGGTTATCGTAGATAATGGCGAAAGCGAATGCAAAGTTTTGGACCATAAAGGTAGGCCAAGGCATCAGTGCAACAAGCCACTAAAACATCAATGTTAAAAGTGTTCCAACGAGCAAAATCTAATCGGGTTTCCTTGAAAAACAAAACTTACAAAGAAATCGTTTAATGCGTGCGTGATTTCAACTGGACGATCAGGTCGATATGATGCAATTGCAAGGACAATGCCGGGAAGCATATACGTCCAAATGCCAGCCGCAGCTGAAGCCAGTTGCATTTGGTAGATAATCCAAGGAATGCGAGGAATGCGACGGATCTGATATGAAATTGCCGTAGAGAACGGGAGATAAAATCCGCCAGCAATCATAAGAATGGCAGCCCCAGCACGAATACGTGTTTTGTTGTCTTGGTAGAAGTGTGCCGTTTCCTCCGCTGTCCACCAAGGGCGTGTCGGAGGTATAAAGTTGGCAACAATAAATGCGATAATGAAGAAGAGCCCAGAGGTTGCACCGCAAGCAGCGCAGACATACTGCACCGCTGTATTGCTCATATACCAAGACTGCGACCAGGTCGCAGTCTTGCGAGCCATCCAGCCATTGGCACCCATCCTGAATAACAAAGTAAAGGCAATATCTTTTTCAGAATCAAGAGAGTAAAAGGTTCGATGCGAGTAAGGTGTGTCTTTCTTAGGCCGGCTACCAAACGACCGTAGGAAGATGCACATCACCTCTTATACATTTTCTCTTCCTTACTGGGGAGCCTGTTTCCAGCTGGGCACTGCAACTCCGACTATTCGGCAATGGCCGCCATGATCACCCGCCGCTTCTAGACTGACTCGGAGCTTTTTCTCGGAGTCGTCGCGGTGGAGGTGGAGAGACGGGGGAAATAAATCGGTCGGTATTAGTCCCCACCGCACCATTTGTCAACCCACTTTGGGTATCTTTAGCTCTTCAGCACGGTCTTCCCCGCACGAGATGTTCCTATGGGCTGTACACAACCGAGCCTTGGGTACAGAGCTTCGGGGCCGAACTGCCTTAAACAGCAAAGCTGCACGGCCGCTTTATCCCACTTTCCTCTGATTCATACGGCCCCACTCCGAGGCATGCGATGGTGTTCGCCGAAGCAATCAGATTTGTATGCAGTATACGCAGTAACTGCTTGCAGTCTATCATCTGCCTATTTTTCGCTTGTTACATTCGGCTTTTACCCGTAAACCGAGCCGAGTCGTCGTATGAAAAGAGCCTGTGCTCTTTGGACCAGCCTACAGGAAATCCGGATCGCACGACGGTACCATAATTCTTGATGGATGCCCAACATGATGCTTGGTTGCACCTTAGTGTTTGACTACTCTGTGCCAGAAAAGTAGCTTAGGCTGGTTGATATACGTATACTTCGTAGACGTCAATGTAGGCATGATAATGAGTACCCAAACATGGCCCTTGGACAGCAAGCAACGCGTTGTCGGCCACACCCGCAACACACATGGCAAGACATGAGCCCGATATGAACCTGAGATTCAGGGACCGACCGAGTGAATGATTTCTAGGAACAAGCAGAGAGCAGAAAGCAGCATTTGTTCGAGTCCCATCAAAAGTTGCTCATATATGGGAATGAGAGCATGGATGCAATCGATCCCCGCAATCTTTATGCATAAGACTTTTGTCCTTAGTTTACCTTCAGATAGAGATAAAAGGTATAGTTGGATTCTCATGTGACGGTGGCCACTTATAATCAGTCGATGGTGGCTTTCCACTATATCCAATCCCGATTTAACACTGCTTTTTACCACTTTTCTATTATAATTTTAATGCTCCATTTTAAGTATCAGGTGCGTGACAAAAACGTTGTACTAGATTAAATATTCCTTGCGCATAACACCGGTCAATTGGTAGGCTTGTATTTGGTTTAGCGTGAGCTAAGTGTGTATGTCTAAACGGAAACCAAATATATCCGCCTTAAGATATATGTAGTCTCTATCTAATCTAGAAAGAATGTTTGCTTTGTACTTGCTTTTACTAGGACGTAAGATACTATATCGAACTATTGCTTAATAAGTACTTGTTTGTTCTTTCGTAATACATGTGTTCTGCACTACATGTGTTTGTATTTCTCTGATACACCATGTATTATGCAGTCTTAACTATGGAATACAAATAGTAAAGCAAGACATACAAATATATACAATTCTCAACAACTATGCCATCTTCTCCACTGTTGTATGGAAATTGATTCGGAACAATCGTGGGGTAGGAGCCTTGTACCTCGCTCTATAGCAACCGGTTGTCGAAGAGTTCATAACACGTTAGGACTGCTAGACATTTAATGTGCATTAATCGTGTAATCTTTTTTGAGATGTGAAAAGGTGTACCACGTTGTGCGAGCTAAATACTGTAAAATACCGCCGTTTTTAATATAAAGTGAGTTTGTGCCGTACAATTTAAGTAATATGACGTGGTTTACCACGGGACCTGAGGATAAAAGCCGTTATTGATCGAACTTTTAGGGGGGGTGGCCTAAGCTAACCTCTGGATTTTAGCCTGGCTGTTTAGCAGTGTATTAAACTTTGCGCAGAAATATTGAATTATTTTGCGTGCCTTGTCAGATTGCGGAGGGCGGGCCCAAAACCTGTGATCGATAATCACCCTACTTGCAACTCCGACTGTGGGCGATAAAGCAACGGACGCGTTCTAGGACAATAATTATTGAAAAGGCGACATATGTTTCACTGCGAAGGCTGGCTTTTTACCTGGCCACGTAAACTAGTACATAATCATTGGACCTATCTGATTGCATACGAAGTACTGTACTCGGGCAATCTGGAAATAAACAAGCGGAGACAGTGGCCTTACAAGGCGACATGTACTTCGTACGTCGCAAGATACCCGATTTACACCCTTGTAGCATATCCATGTTCTAGTCAGCCGGTAATCCTAGTATCTTACTTCGCACAGACCCGCCGCAAGTCGGATTTTACCACCACAACGTACACATTCTGGCAAAAGAAGAAACACGTTTCGTTCCGTGCGTTCTTCTCTTCATTTACAAGCCCTGATCGCAAAGCGTTGCTGCCGTCGTACCCCCCTTCGCATCTTGTCTCTGCATACGGTAATTCTTGTTCGAAATTTGAATCCTTCTGGGAAACTGCACCTATAGAATTCGAGAGTGTGGGGTTTTTACGGAGATGTTTCCCAAAAAGGGAAATGATTAACGCAAAATGGTAACCATCAGAGAGGAAGGATGCGCTCAAAATTGCGGCCTGGTTGTTGGCCCAATTGGACGAGAAAGGATGGCGGCTGAAGCACATTCAGGGGGATTCCCACAAGGCACCCGACGTCTCACATAGTCTGACTCTCCACTTGTTTATTATTCTCGTGCTTCCCGCTGCCTATTTCCTTCGTATTTTTCACGGCCTTTACAATAACAGATGGTGCTCACCTCCTAAAGATATAGAACCGGCGGCAATTTCACAACGAACGACAGCACGAAGACCATCCACAGTAGCAACTGCTGGAACGACTCGAAGATACTGGGATACTGGATCAACCGCTGACGTAGGATATGGCACAGCAGCAAGACGCGACTGCCTCTCTTCAGGCAGTCCGCGACTATCCTGAATATGGTGGTCTTGAGGTCGTGCCCGCGCACGACCATGGTCCAGAGGTTGTCCAGACGTATCCGGACCCTGGTGTGACGACCTCGGCATCACCCATGAAGTACAAGATATGGGGAAAGACAGGACAAGAGGCTTCTGCGGAGCATTTACCACCGGCTTACCAAACCGGCTTAGATGGTGCTGGCACTGGTAGCTCGTCCTATCCGGGATATACAAATGCTTCCAGCCACGACTTCGGCTCAGGCGGAGGTGCTGGGAGCAAGGGCGCTTCGATATGTGGTCTACCGCGACGTGTGTTTTGGATTCTTGTGGGCGTGGTGTCTGGCGTGGTGGTTTTGGCTGTGGCATTGGGTGCCTTGGTGCCAGTTTACAGCATTCGAACAGCTCATCTGCAGCAGCAGCAGCGTCTGTATCTTCGACTCCATCTCCAATCAGAACAACAACTACAACCGCATCTGCGTCAACCTTCTCATCGACATCCTCATCAAGGTAAGGCACTGCTCCGGGCCCACCCATTAATTGTGCCTGAAATATTGTGACTCACGCTCATCAAGCACCACCTCAAGCACTCAAACACCTTATATCACGGGTCCTAACACTATCCCGGCGCCGTCAGCCACGGCTACTCTGAAGTCGACACTAGAAATTTCGTGTCCAAACGACAACCTGACACTGTACAATGATACGACGGAGGATAAGACATACATTTTGTTGTGCGGGCGCGATTACAACGCAGCGGGAGGGTCCGTGGACTTAGGAAGCCAAAACGCTACGAACATGGCCGAGTGCATTGGCATTTGTGCAGGCAATGACACTTGCACGGCGGCTGGCTGGGGCTTCTATGACGGGACAAACGTGTGTTGGCTAAAGACTAGCATTAATACGCCTAATGATAGCGACGGGTGGTATTTTGTAGTAGAGGAAAGCGGTGCGAATTTGTGATGGGAGGATGGTTTGGAGAAATGACTGCATATGCGAGGATTTTCTCTGGGAGGGCGAGTGCGGCTGCTAGATACTTTATTGTTAGCCTAATGGAGGAGAATACTCCAATGCCACACACCGCTCTCTTGACAAAACCGGCTGTCTCGATTGGGTCTCACTAACCAGCACGCTGATGCTTCGAAGTACGGAGTACAGTAAGACGCTAATTAGGCTAGTCAGGGGCCCTAGTCAGGTGGGACGGCACGTCTGCCGCTGCGCCGTCAGCATATACTATGTACCATTTTCCCAGAGAACACTATCCGAAATATTTTACATTGGACGCCAGAAATGGCTGTAGACGCGAAAGGCATGTGAAGTATAGGCAAAATTGCTACTTTCTCATGTTAGGGCTCATTCTTATCGTATGAGTGGGGGCCGTGTTTAATGCGTTTCTCTTGGAAATCCACAGATCGCTGATCGATTATCCCCGGATGGCAGGTGACTACCAATCTTTATTTTGGCACCTGCCCCTCCCGCCCAAAATTCCGACGTTTCTTAAGCCGGCGATTGGCCAGGAGCTACGAGGCCGGCACCGCATTCTTGATTAGGAAGTTCGCCAACGTCGACTTACAGATTAGATATGCCGTTGAGGACTTGGCGTTGGTTAAGGACAGGCTTGCAAGGGTTAAAACGCATGTTTCTCGACCAGTTGTGTAATTTTGGATCGCGAAGTTGTTTAGTCAACACCTTGCAATTGCTATCGCAAACTACCATATTTAGAGCCAAGGGCCGATTTACAGGTTAGGAAGGTGAGGACTTTATTTGTCGACCGAAATGCGCACATGTTTGCTCATTTTGATACTGTGTCACGAAGGCATATAAACACCGCTTCCTCTTCAATATTTGTTTAGACCCGACATAAAGCCCCCAAAATACTGTCTGTGTTGTTCTTAACTCTAGCATTTTTGAATTGCTCACGGCCGGATCAAGTCAAGCCACAAAGATGCACCCTATCACTGCTGGCACTTTGGCATTCGGCCTCTTGGCCACTGGCGCCGCAGCCTCCCCGATGCCTATACCGACTCCGGTAAGCGACGATTCGGCCAAATTTCTCATTATCGAGGCGCATTGATACTGACTTTTGTGTTTATTCATAGCCTGGCCTTCCTACCGCGGCAACCGCCAAGTCTCTCCTATCCGGCCTGACAGTGGCAGCCTACACGGATGACGGCGAGTACAAGCGTACCCTGTTCCCGACTTGGGACACAATTGAAGGGACCTGCAACACCAGAGAGTATGTGCTCAAACGGGACGGCACCGATGTCGTGACCAACTCGGCTTGCGTCTCTACATCTGGAAGTTGGCTGAGTCCGTACGATGGCGCCACTTGGACCGCTGTGTCCGATCTCGACATCGATCACATGGTCCCGCTTAAGAACGCCTGGAACGTGAGTGTTGGCGGTTTCAATGGTTAGGTGTCCGAAGTCTTAACTAATGAAAGCCAGTCTGGCGCAAATGCATGGACAACAGCGAAACGTGAGCAGTTCGCCAACGATGTTACGCGTCCACAGCTTTGGGCGGTCACGGACAACGTGAACGAGGCTAAGGGGGACAAGAGCCCGGATGCATGGAAGCCGCCACTCTCATCATTTTACTGCACATATGCGCGCGCGTGGGTGGAGGTTAAGAGCTACTGGGACCTTAGTATCACGACGGCGGAGAAGTCGGCACTAACATCTATGCTGAACAGTTGCTAGAGTACATCTATGCAGATTCAGTTAGACTTGCCCACTAGGTAGAAATATCTGTTATACTTGTAGGCCCCCCCATATAGCACCATCAGGTATCTTAGTATGCGATAAGAAGAGAAAAGGAGTTTCTCCTAAAGGAAAGAAAAGTACGGAGCAGTGCTATAGTCATTAGTGTTCCGGAGTTCGCTAGCCCTTAGACGAGCGAAGTACTTCTGCGTTATTACCAAGTATGCAGACCACACACAGAGCTTACTCCGTGGTGAGTACTCTGCATTGTTTCGTAGGTATTATATGATGAGTTTGTGCATGTACGGAATGCAAAACTCCCGTATTGGATAACCAACGACAGGAGTAATTGAATTACGAAAGAAAAAATCTGCCACCCTTTATCCGGCAGGTCCGTGAATAGATGATTCTGGTCGAGTAGCATTGAAGTTAGTATTTGTCCTTTAGTTATGATTAATCATCGGCGACCGAAGCGAAGCTTTTCCTCGCAGATTTTGTGGGGTCCAAGGGCGCGGGCGCAGTAGAGCAATTGTAAGAAAAAGCATTTGTAAGCATTGCTCACCAGCCACACTGTTGTAGCCGAGACACAATAATCAGTATCCCGTACTCCGTACCGGGCTAACACAGGTCCGTTTTTTTTGGTCCGTTTGCGGACGAAACACATAAAGGCCGTACTTCGTACTTCGTACTTTGTACTTCGTGTTTCGTACTTCCTACTTCCTACGTCGTAGAAGATCAGATTATCTCGTATTATGTACGTCATAGTTCCTACGTGGAATGGGCCCAGCGCAGCCTGCAGGTTGCATTGAAATTCGTCCGCTGCTTTCGGACGACTTACTGTAAAGGGCAGGCGGCCGGACTAATCACACGGCGAAGAGATCATCAGCCAATACATAGTTGTCGACAAAAAGCATTATGTGTCAACATGAACGAGCAACGACCTAAAAGGCTTGATAACATGATAATGCCGTCTGGTTTTTAGAAGTTCCGGCAGCTTGTGCGCGGCCATAACCGGCCCGCGCCACCGAACATTCGAGCAAGAGGAACCATTCCGTATTTAGGGTTGCATCCAGGGTGTGGGGCAGCAGCGCATACGTGCCCCCCTGAGCCGTAACTGCGAAATGTAAAATTGCACTGAAATGGCGCTTGATCAGCACTGCTCGATGTCCCGGGGGCCACTGTGGAAATACATCCCGCAAATGACGACACCGCGTTTTGTGAGTTGCCCGGGTAGGCATGTAAGTTGCAAGTCAACATTGATACAGCCGGCAGTCGTGATGTATAAAGAGCAGTGAGGAAGCCACTCCAAACAAACTGCTTCTCTTTTCTGCATCTCCGCCAACTACCTGTAAAGAAAATTTGCTCCTCTCTTACAGAGTGGACTCTTATTGGCATTGCCCCAAGGACAAACAATATTTTCTACCATGCGGGGGAGCTTCCTTCTGCTCTTGACCGTGGTCAACGCCGTTTCCGTCTCGGCATACCGCTGGTTTAACTGGGAGTTTGACGTTACCTGTGAAGCTACGGACCACATCGTTCCAGCAGATGAGAATGAGCTCGCCACGTTCCTCCAGGAAGAGCATGCTAAAGGATCATTCATCAAGGTTGTGGGCAACGGACACGGGCTCTCGAATCTGACCACTTGTGTCGATGTCACGACGACGACGCGAGACTCTTACATTGTCAGCCTTTCCAACCTCCGCGGCGTCACCTACGGCGCCAACAACACTGTGACTTTTGGAGCCGGCTGGGATTTGGTGGAAATCGTGCCTGAGTTGATTGCACATGGCCTGCAGCCCGCCAACCTGTGCAGCGAGAGAGTGCAGAACTTCATCGGCGCTGCTACCACCGGAACACACGGCACGGGAAAAGCCCTTAGCAACATCGCCTCTCACATTCTTGCTTTTCGCGTGCTTGATGCTGCCGGCAAAGTACACATTATCAACAACGAGACCGACCCTGACGGTGTCAAGGCGTTCAAGATCACACTGGGTGCACTGGGCATCATCACTGAGGTCACCATCCAGGCCGAGCCACTGCAATTTCTCAAGCGGACGACCAAGGTGGTCAACGCCACCTCAAATGTCACGGAACAGGCTCGGCTGATAAGGCAATACGGCACAGATCTAGACCGCGTGAACATTGCGGGGCCTACGTACGCCTGGAACAGCGAGACCTTGCAGTGGGATATTGAGTCGACGTTTACGCTCATGTACTGGGAGCCAACCAACGTGACGGGCGTCTACAACTGCTCCACAAACTTCTGCTCGAACGGCTGCGGAGACTGCAACTCAAACAGCTTTTGCTACGACCTGGCGCCCTACGCAATCTCTGTGCCGCCGTCCGGCGTTTGCTCTCGGGCATTCATTGGCCAGTTTGAGCACTTTGTCCCTATAGAAGAGCTGGAGTCTGCATCTATTGACTACACCAACCTGCAGTTGTCTCACACCAACCAGCTGAAGGAGGCCAACAACGAGGTAGCCGTTTATGAGTACCGCTTTATCAAGGGCGATGACGCGTTCTTGTCGCCGGCAAACACGTACAATCTTGGACCGGAGCACAGCGGTGTCTTTGCAGCGATTACAATCTCGTACATCCCTACTTACAATGACTACCAATCTCTTTGGGCCTACACAGACACGCTGGGTACATTTGTCGAAGATCTTGGCTACAAGCACAACGTCCGCCCGCACTGGAACAAGAACTCCAAGTTTAATCTGACCTACGCCGAATACGTGTACCCCAAGGTGCAGAAATGGCTCAAGTATGAGGAAAAGTTCGATCCCAAGTGTCAATTCGTCAACGAGTTCCTGGTAGATCACCTGAACCTTACTCGCTGCGAAGGCGTCGTTCCCACAACCGCGGCCCCTGTCATTGTTTAGTTGAGTTGGCTATATGGCCTGAATTACAAGGCGGATAAGGACAGCTGAACTGTCAATAAAGCATGTACTCTTCAAGATTTTTTGTATATGCTTCTAGAAACCCTGTGTAATTACTACCATTTAGCTAGTTTTCCGATATAAAGTCTTTACAATGCAAATGTAATAAAAAGTCTTCTCTCCTGTTTTAGCAGTCCGCCAATCGTCTAGACTTAATAACAAGTATTTTGTAGTGTAGTAATTTAAGTAATACTTATAGATATACTTAATAATAGATTTAAAGTTGTTACTTTATTTTAAGACTGTAGGAAAAAGCTAAAAGGGTTATATAAAAATTATAGCAGTACTGTATAACTTAGCAATTTAAGACTCTAGTATAATATAAATGTATTATATTATATTCTTTTTAATTAAATAAACTATTATTTACTTACATATTCAAAACTTGCTTGATATAGATTAATTATTTAAAAAAATACCTATAAAGTAGTACTTTTTGATATACTTTTATAACTTTATTTATTTATAATTTTCCAATCTTAAACTAAACATACCTAATATAATATTAAGCAAGTAAAACTAAAAACGTACTTTAAGTATTTAAATTCTAAATTATTGAGCTCTTAGTATACTTACTTATTAACTATTAGTAGAGTACTTTAGTATTAAAGTATTAGTATTAGTAGTAGTAGTATTAATGTAGTATTTTAGTATTTATATATACTAATGTTTGAATTGCACTATAGTAGTATAAGTACTACAAGTAATACCAGTAGTAAATTTTCCGCACTTTAGTTTATCTTTACTCTTTTAATACTGTAGAAGGCTATAAAATTATGCATATTCTAGAAAAGCTTTAGTAGGATTTCCTATTCTGGAAAATAACCTTTAACTTTGAGTTTTTCCTCTTCCGTCTCGCTAGCGTACCGAGCACTGGTAGCGAGATAGCTATACGAGAATAGGGCGCCATTATGAAACGCCAACACTCGTATAAATTGCTAAAAGTATACTTAAACGGAAAAGACGGCTTTCACTCCCAATGCGGAAAGAGAAACAGGTGATGCTTCAAACAGTCGTTTTATATTTAAGTATGGCATTGGTCTCGACTTTCCAGCGATAGCAGACTTGTGTCTCTTTCTCTACACCGTCGCTTTTCGTCTTGTATTCGGTTGACACATTTATACTCCTTTACATTGCACTGTCCACTTGTTTACACGCCATTATCACCATGAAATTTACTCTTTCCCTTGCAGCCGCTTCGGCCGCCTTTGTGTCTGGCGTCGCTGCCGCCGCTGTCGCCGACCTTCCGTCCAAGGTGCTGCAGGCCCGCTCTACAACCATTTGCGGCCAGTGGGACTCGGTCCAGACCGGCACCTACACCGTCTACCAGGACCTGTGGAACATGAATAATGGCACTGGAAGCCAGTGTAGCACGGTGGGCTCGGTTAGCGGCTCTACGCTCTCGTGGTCGACATCGTGGTCCTGGGCTGGCAATAATACCCAGGTTAAGTCTTATGCCAATGCGGTTACAAATATTGCTATCAAGAAGCTGTCGGCTATTAGCAGCATCCCTACGACATGGCACTGGAGGTAAGTAACTGGAATCCTTATGTCGTCTTGGTTTTCCCGTCTTCTAACACATTTAGCTACTCGGGATCTGGTATTGTGGCCGACGTGTCATACGACCTGTTTACATCGTCGACTTCTACCGGCTCCAACGAGTACGAGATTATGGTCTGGTTAGCTGCCATCGGCGGAGCCGGTCCTATCTCGGCAACGGGAAGTGCCGTAGCTACCCCAACCATTGACGGCGTAAAGTGGAAGCTGTTTAGCGGCAAAAACGGCGCCACTACCGTCTATAGCTTCGTCGCTGTGACCGAGCAGACGAGCTACTCCGGTGACCTACGCAAGTTCATCACCTACCTTATTTCCAACGAGGGCATGCCTAGCAGCCAGTACCTCCGAACCGTTGGCGCCGGCACCGAGCCTTTTATCGGCTCCAAGGCTGTTATGACCGTCTCTGCCTTTAGTCTTAGCCTGTCTTAGGGCACCGTCGCTCTCGTTATCAACACCGAGGCTACACGCTGTGTGCAATGCTGTGGTTCTAAAGGGTGCGATGACGTGCCTTAGCCCATGTACTCGCAACTACTTGAGCATTTTGTAAGTTACTATGTCTGCTTAACCTGAATACGTCTTACTTTTACTAACTATGTACAACCACTTGCAGTTCCTGTAGTCTACGATACAACGTTATCTTCCCCTTCTTTTCTGTCTTTAGTTATGCCTAGCCTACGCCGGTGTCCCTCGACTTTAAATTTCATCTAATGTCGTAATTAGCTGTTTATCCTGATAATTGGCACAAGACTACTTTTCCCCTGTGCCTTTGACAATTATAAGAATCGGCCCGTATCATTAATAAATTTAGTTTACTTGGGACTCAAAATCACTCCCATCTCTTGTGTATGCTACAGTCATCCTGCGGTAAGCTGGTTACAACTCGGTAGTAGGTATTACACTTCTGCCATTGACTAGATCGCCATCCACGATTAAACAGACCCTCGAGCACTGGTCGTTCCCTGGAAATCAACTACGGAACCTACTTAAGCTGCTTCAGGCCCAACAAGTTTCCGGGGCACAGTAAATAATCTACTCTACAAATATGCTAACAACAACGTAGCTGGCTTAGATATAACGGCTGTAATTTTTCCCGCCTAAATCTATCCGTTTCTTACAGGCCGAGGATATATGCGGCTTATTGAAAATATGAAAGGGCGTCTTAGAAGTACGGCACAAATAAAACAGGCCTTCGCCAAAGTCATAGACAAGGTTGCATATGAACTATTACCAAGCCCGTATAAATATGTTGCGATACCACCCCACAACAGCACAAATACTCCCACGGTTTGTGTCTCGGGGTGGTGTTCGGCTGTGGATAAAGTTTCTTCCAGAGAGAATGTTGTTAGGTGCAACGCGTAGACGCCCCATCAAGACAAAGCACGGAAGACTCTAATATCTTCTAAGCAGAGCGTTAACTTCTATTTTCGAGTTGAGGCAATGCGGATTTGCCGTCCAGATTCACCGTTGTATTGGCAAACGGGCCCGTAGTCATGCATCCGCCGCCAGTACCATGTGGTAACTCTTGATTGACGCCAACGACGTATGGGCCAGTATCGTTGTACACGCCGTTGCCACTGAGGGATGAGTACGGGCCACCGTCAAAGATGGGACTCGCCTTAAGCGAGTCGTACTTCGTCCATTCCCAGTACAGTAGGCCAAGGTCTGCCGGGTAATCGCACAGGTCGTGCAGTGCCTGGTCTAGCAACTACAAGTAATGCATATGTCAGCCGAGGAAGATGCCGCTAATATGGATGCCTGTTGTCGACTCTGCGACGCGGCCATTGCACCGGCACATCAAAATGCTTGTACACGCCGGATTGGAGCGCATCGGCGATGACCTCGTCGGAAGCAGGTTTGAATAACAACGCGATCTGGACTTAGACGACCGTGCCATCCTGGCTAGAACTAATATGACATATCGGGTAGAAATTCGTCCAGTGCACGTGGACGGCGGCGGAGGTGCTTTCGAGCTAAAGGCTATTCGGGGCAGGGACGAAGCAAGAAGTGGCTTGAGACCATAGCGAGTAATATATTCTTGCTATTAACTGTTGATAGGTATCTCACGTGGTAGGTGGCCAGGGGGAGGACTAGGAGGCATTGGCTAAAGCTTGACGTTGCCTGAAAAAGTATTAGATCCATTTTCGGTGCACATGGATTTCAACTTTTGAGCCCAGAGGCAGATCATAAAATGGGAATCTGTCTAAATATGAAAGAGAATATCGTACTCGTACCAGCACTCGTAATTCATTATCTTCTTTACTCGCATTTGCCACTGCATGCAGTTTATTAAACAGATCTGAACCATTATGTACCCAAGCTGACTTCTGGAAAAAAATTACTTGGAAAATCATGCTATGGAGCTATATGCAGTAAAACGGTACTATGCTATTAGCAGGTACTTAACTCAGCCGAGGCAGCTTCACCGACGAAGTCTGCCTAGAGTGGGGCAACTTAAATCCACCCGAATCCTTCGATAGGTATATCAAGTAAGCTGTTCAGTAAACTTCCTGAATGTGAAATCTTTTTATTTTCACAACCAACGACTATACTACTGTTTATTATATTATGGCAGAGATCTCCTTAAAGGGCTTGCTCGCAAAGCCTGCAACTGCCCAAGACGACTGTCCTCTGTTCCAAATACCTGCTGAGATACGCAATCTCATCTACCAATATGCCCTTGCCGACTACCCAGACCCCTCCTCCAAGAAGAGATACCACGAGAAAACATGCTATACGAGACCCTCTTACTTTGCACCGCGGCGAAGCGATATTTCCCTTCTGCTCACTTGCCGCCTAATCTGTTCGGAATGCTGGTTTCTACCATTTCTGCTTCGCGAGCACACACATTGGCTGACTTCGGCGGATCGAGCCCCCCCAGAGTACGACTATAACGCACAGAAGATCAGACTCCTTACGCAGCTAGACGCCATCCAAGATGCGTGCAGAGGAGACCCCATTGTTATTAACCGCTTGAAAGTATTTGCACAAATGTACCAGGTGCCAGTCATCGTCGATCTTCTGAGCATGCGTGGTCTGTTTCCACGCACACTGACGTTAACTATCCGACACACCGACTGGTGGTATTGGGAGAATGACGATCCCCTCAGTTTTGACGCCGAGTGGATCCAGGATGTCTGCCGTGTCTTGCCAAATACCGTTCGTGAAGTTTGCATTGAGCTGGAGTCGGTAGAGCGGAAGATGAACCAGGTCGATATCATTGCCGAGCAGATGCAAGAAAAGTGGTTTTTCCATACTGTGGGTGGGGATACCCTCTACGGCGATGGTGCGAAGATTACGAGTACGTGGACTGGGTCCAGCATGTGGCACAGTCGGAGATGGGTCCGAGACGAGTCGGAGCCGGGCAAAATAAACTATTACGTCCGTTCGGTGCTGTTTCGCCCTGAGCACATAATTCGGCAAACAGGCGGCACCGTAAGCCAAAAGGCGATGTATTATGCCAAAAACCGCATATACACGTCAGAAGAGCTTTCTCTGGCTATCCCGGATACCTTGCGAGGTTCGCCTCTTCCGAATAATGTCATTGTTCTCGGTGCCTATTCTGACTTGCTTAGGGGTACAGAGCATAGAGGAGAACGAAACTGGCTCCAGCGACTCATCGGGAGAACTCGAGGGGGAAGATGAGGGGGAAGATGAGGGGGAAGATGACGGGGACGATGATGATATGGAGATTGGAGAGGATATGGATGATGATGAATATTAGGTTTAAGGAGTATGATATTAGGTAATTCGTTATAAAAATCGCAAATCCAAACTGTTGTTTCATTTAATCTTGCCGGCTGACACATCACCTTTAACAATAATTTATAGGCCCACCGTTTTTATTCGGCCTCGCCTTCAGCGTTACAATTCCTTTTATTCGCCTTTAATGTACGGCACGTACAGCTACTCGTATGACTGCCTTGCTAGGCTTGTTTATTCCTACCACAACCATAGGCGGAGCGCTTTTACATTTACCGGTTGAGCACTTCGTTAGTCCGGGCGCCAAGATGCATACAAACATGTCGGCGAGTAAAGCTAATAATCGTCGTATAAGTCGCAATCTTGAACTTCCTAATACGATCTATTGGATAAATACTTCCACACTAAAGATGTGTAACCAGATATTACAATATTCAAGGAACAGAGTAACCTCCATCCACCACGATATTGGAGCCGGTTGTATACGTTGAAAGGTCAGATGCAAGATACACGAAGGCACCCTGCAGTTCATGTGGTTCACCCTCTCGGCTAGATACGTTTTGACTTTTAGTTAGATAGAAGCAAGAAAATGAAAAAATGAGAATTATACGTACCCCACTGGTATCTTGTCCTTCCATATATCCTTAGTTTTTTGGTCAACAAAGTCGGATATCTCTGTGATAATATAGCCCGGCGAAATAGCGTTGGCTCGGGCATACCGCGCCCACTCAACACCCAAGCTTCGACAAAGATGAATGACACCAGCCTTAGCAGCATTGTATGCGGCCTGAAGCTGTGGTATATTAACAATCACCCCACTCATAGAGGCGGTAGCGATAAAGCTTCCAGAAGTGTAGTCCGTTAGAGGCTTGCCCGCAAGATCGGTACCCTCCAGTTTTTGGCGACGCCAGTGCTTCGCTGCCGCCTTGGCACAGTAGTAGGTTCCGTCTAAATCAGTGGCTACGACGTCGCGGTAGTGCTCCAGAGGTCCGTCAACCATTGGACCCTTGGTCCAAGGGATTCCCGCGTTTGCGACGAATATGTCAAGACGGCCATTGAACTCCTCAACGGCTCGGTCGACAGCCAGTTCAATGGCCTCGTAAGAACGAACATCGACCTGGTATGCGTTGCCTTGGCGAGTCAGAATGTTTGGTAGAAATGATGCTTCGTTTCCCAATTGTCTTTACATTTTACATTGTATCGGCTTCCTAGGGCCTCAGCCTTCTCGACTGCCACTTTGCTGCTATGGTACCAGATGGCAACATTGCAGCCCAGCTCCGCATATGCCTCTGCAACAGCAAAGCCGATGCCACCCCCGGACCCGCTGATAATAGCTGTTTTGTTTTTGAGCGATAGACGCTTGAGGAAGGGCCCGCCGTCGGCGTGGCGAACGCTGTCGTGAACAAAATTACCTCCGTCAATCGAAGTAAGATCTGCCATTTTGAACTCTGCGGTGGTTGTAAAATAAACGTTCTATTTAGCGGAGGGTTGTTTGTCCCTTTTTATATTTTCTTTTCGACCCAAGACGCTTTTCTAAATGTGGCAACTTAAATAATTACGGGGAGCATATGCATTGTGGAGAACGACAGGAGACACGTAGCAGCTTACGACTAGTCCTATCCCACCACATACTCCGTACTCCGTAGTTACCACAGTGGGGGCTATCGGGCAAGTTTACAGAGTACTCCGTACAGAGTGTAAATTTTAGAAGGTTACCTCAGCCCTCTAAAACTCTCACGACTAGTCTACACCACGCCGTCAGGTCGTAACCTGCCTACGAAATATTATTGCTAGATTTTGTAAAGGCCTTAGAGCTTACTGCAAGACGTATAACTGGTCCTACAGATTAATACGGGTCTTACTTTAGTATGGAGTAATATAGGTATCCACTACTCCGTACGCGCTGCAGATTAAGTAGAAGCCATATCTGTACGGAGAACTCCGTATAGATAGGAGGAGAGTTATTACGGTGGAGCTAATTCAATATGATATCTTATCTAGGCCATGGGGCTTGGGACTGTATTAGCTTTGGATGCGGATTTAGAAGCCGCTACAAGATTTCGGACGATTACTGTAATGAACCACACTATTTCCTCAGTGATAAACCGGTGGGGTCAAAGGGTTTATGTAAGTAGGCAGGTCAAGGCCGCTTGTTGTACAATAACGATGTGTAGGCAGATCTTCGTTGTGCGTTGTGCTGTTGTTCTTCAATGTGTTCATCAGGCTGCGAGGCCTATTCAGGTGTTGAGACTGAATACTTAGGTTAATTGCTGAAGAGCTGTAAGAAGGAGAGTGCTATCTAGGTACTGTAGTCTTATATACACGAGTGCTTCTTCCATCTCTTCCTAATTAGGATGACTCGAAGGAGCGATGCTTTCGGTCCATCGGTCCTTATTTAAAATATTGGTCATCGCGGGTCTCTTCGGTATTATTATCGACGAAGTAGAAGTGTACACTTGTATCTGCTCCCTGTACGGGGTACGGGAGTACAATCGCGGCCGATTTGTCGCCTTTACAAAGCATCCACTTTTAAACAAGGAACCTTCGTGTACGCTGCACGGAGCACAATCCTTCTAATTGCATATATCGCAGAGTTTGCCACTTCACTTTTACCTCTAAGCACCTTTTCCGGATCCCTTTCTCCTTATACAAAGTTTTTTGCTCTCGTCTCTTTTCAATTAGGTTTCTATCCGACCAGCTCCTATACATATCTAAGCATACCTTGTTTGCAGGATGTCGCACACTCCCTTCGCTTGTAACCTACCGCAGGACACGGACCAGTTCGGCAGCACCAATATCGTGTTGGTCTGATCGACGCCACTCAACGAGATCAATGCGGCTTTCGTTGTGCCAACGAATAGCAATAATGTCGAATATTGGAACCTTGCAACAGGCGCACCGGCACCAGTTAGCAGAACCAGAAGCCCTACGTACTGCTGACGGAAATATACATTTAAGCAAAGAGAACGCTACCAATGATTCTCCCTCTGGAACCTACGACAAGTGCGAGATCACAGACGATGAGCTGGGCTTTAGCTTTCCCCAATGGAAGAAGTGGTACATCCTTACCGTTATTTTCTGGGTGTAAGTCTCGATGAACTTTAACACGTCGCTTTACTCTAATGCCATCGGCGGTATCTCTAGAGAATTTAGTGTTAGTGAGCAAGCGGCTCGTTGCGGTGCTATGATATTCCTGGTTCTCTATGCCTTTGGATGGTAGGTCACTTTTCGTTGTCGCCCTTGTTCTAATCGCTATGTTTATTTTTGATTCAGAAAACTTGCACTTGGCCCCCTTAATTAAATAAACCTGATATTTGTCTTTCTGTGTCTGTCCTTAATCTATGGGGATATTTCAAGACGCTGAACAGGCAGAAACGTTTCTTGCAGCACAGGATTATCACCCCCCCGATTAGCGAGCTTAATAAGGAAGGCTAGCTAATTTTACCCTCCTTACATAGTAAGCTGTGGGCGCCGTGGTCAGAAGAATTCGGCCGCTGGCCAATCCTCCAGCTGTCTCTGCTTCTGGTTAATTTATGGCAGCTGCCCGTCGCTGTAGCTAACAACTTATCGGCCGTGCCCTAGGAGGTCTGTCCTCAGCAGGTGGCTCTGTTACGCTAGGTATGATTGCCGACCTGTTCGAGTCTAATGAACAGCAATATGCAGTCGCTTACGTCGTGTTTTCTTCCGTTGGAGGTTCTGTGCTAGGTCCTATTGTCGGTGGTTTTATTGAGGATAATTTGAACTGGCGGTATGTGCGACCCAGCCTATGCCACTTATTTGCTTTAAATATCTGTATGCAGAACGACTGACTTTCCTTGTAGCTGGACTATCTGGATACAACTTATTTTCGGTGGCGCTGTGCAGGTGGTACACTTTTTCACCGTCCCTGAAACCCGCACGACAATCATGATGAATCGTATCCACCCTCTCACTGCTCTCTGGTTTCTCAGACACCCTTATCTTTATGTTTATTCAGTCCTTCTCGCTTGTGTACGCGCAATGGGGATTCGGCATCGTCGAGGTCGGCTTGGCATTTATTCCTATCGGTTTAGGCTACCTGATCGCCTGGGCCCTCTCTGTCCCTGCTCTTCGGCACAACACCCGGCTTCGAGAAGACAAGCCCGACGATGAACGCACGCAGTACGAGCCCCGCCTTTGGTTCCTCCTTTTCACTGTTCCCTGTTTGCCTATAGGCCTTATAGGCTTCGCCTGGACTATTCAGGGACCACCAATACACTGGATTGGTTTAATGGTTTTCGCCGCCATCGTCGGCATCGCCAACTACTCTATTTATATGGCCACCGTTGATTATATAATTTGCGCCTACGGCCCTTACTCAGCCTCGGCCACCGGCGGCAATGGCTGGTCGCGTGACTTCCTGGCGGGCGTCCTCACCATACCTGCTACCCCCTTCTTTAGCAACATTGGAGCTAATAAGGGTAAGAACCTGGAATATGCCTGTACAATTCTGTTTTGCGTCGCCTTTCTTCTTGTGCTCGCCGTCTACGTTATTTACTGGACGGGACCGTATCTATGCAAGCGCTCGCCGTTCGCACAAAAGCTAGCCGGTTCCCGTACAAAAGACAGTAACACCACTAATTGTGCCGCTTCTTATACTTGCAAGTATCCTAAAGATAGTCCGACTATTCGCCAAATGTTTAAAAACAACTTAAATTAATGAAATGCTTCTCTTATAGTAAACAAATATAGACCAGTTTGCCCCGGTATATATCGCATATACTGTGTAATAACCACATTACACGGCAAGCGAAAGAAGAAGCAGAACTACTCCACACGGCAGAATGCACACGGACTAATGGGAGCACAGGCGGTTTGGAGATTACGTGACAAGAAGAGTAACCCTACACAGGGTTACTAAGAAGTGATCTAGACTACGTGATTAGACGATACGGATAAGGATTATTAGGATTATCTAATGATCCAATAATCTAAGGCCAGGATTACCAGGATTATCTAATAATCCAAGTAATTTAAAGAAGAGATGGAAGAAGCACTCGTATATATAAGACTACAGTCCTTACTACCTAGATAGCACTCTCGTTTTTATAGCTCTTTAGCAATTAATCTAAGTATTTAGTCTTAACACTTAAATAGGCCTTGCTGCCTTATGCTACATTGAAAGAACGATAACAACGTATAATAAAGATCTGCCTATACGTATTGCACACGAAGCGGCCTTAACCTGCTTACTTATATAAACCCCTTAATACTACTAGGTTTATTACTAAGGAAATAGTATGGTTTATAACATTTTAATTGCTTTTATATAGTAAGGTTAACGCTACCTACTATGCAATAATAAAGGCTACGCAATAACTACTAACTATCTACTAAGACTACTACGCTTAATATAACGTAAGAAGAAAGGAACATTTAGATTTAACAACTAATCGAAGATTAAAAGGCAACAATCGCTAAGCTAACTAAAGCTAGCAAAATAGAATTTAAACGATATATAATAAAAGTTAAGAAACTTAAGGAATAGGTTAATAAAACTTATAGTATTAAAAAAAGGACTATAAAATAAATCTGCTAGCACTATACAATAGGACTAAGGGCACACTTAAAGGATTTATTACTAAATATAAGACCTACTATTAATACTATAGCAAACAGTTCTTAAAAGGTTAGGGTTAGGGTTAGGGTTAGGGTTAGGGTTAGGGTTAGGGTTAGGGTTAGGGTTAGGGTTAGGGTTAGGGTTAGGGTTAGGGTTAGGGTTAGGGTTAGGGTTAGGGT